>JACCPG010004864.1:0-30948 GCA_016069955.1 Drepana arcuata | reverse complement strand
CACTACACTGTGTGCCGGTGTGGAGGGCACTGTAGCTAGTCACATTACTGGCCATAAGGGACTGGGTACTAGGTGGTAGGCCTCTTATTGCAACAGTCCGGCTAGGTGGGTACCACCGCAGTGTCAGATATCCTGCCGCCAAGCACTGGTGTGCGTACACTACACTGTGTGCCGGTGTGGAGGGCACTGTAGCTAGTCACATTACTGGCCATAAGGGACTGGGTACTAGGTGGTAGGCCTCTTATTGCAACAGTCCGGCTAGGTGGGTACCACCGCAGTGTCAGATATCCTGCCGCCAAGCACTAGTGTACGTACACTACACTGTGTGCCGGTGTGGAGGGCACTGTAGCTAGTCACATTACTGGCCATAAGGGACTGGGTACTAGGTGGTAGGCCTCTTGTTGCAACAGTCCGGCTAGGTGGGTACCACCGCAGTGTCAGATATCCTGCCGCCAAGCACTAGTGTACGTACACTACACTGTGTGCCGGTGTGGAGGGCACTGTAGCTAGTCACATTACTGGCCATAAGGGACTGGGTGCCAGGTGGTAGGCTATTTGGATACCACTGAAATGTGCCATTAATTACTTTGGTACCACCCTGTGTATGGATCGTTAGACGTAGGTCACGTTGACATTTAGACAGTAACCGGTTAGGGCTGCCTCATATAAAATATTTTTAATATAAACTTCTATGGCAGTGTTTGAAGATATATAATAAAATTGCGGACGAAGTGATAAAGTGTAGGTAGGCGAATCATCAGGCACTCCTTGTGTAGTTCTGGAAATTCACCGCAGAAACTACTACAGGAGCAGTGCCATTTGTGTGCGACCTTCTGTAAGGTGGAGGTACTGCCCCAGTCGGGCAACTGCTATTGTGGACGGGAGATCCGTTGTGGCCTACCTCTCTCCAGCTGCTCGTTAGCACCACCCGGGGATCACATGTGAGGTATCGAGGGTGTTTACGGACGCGAGCAGCATCAACCCAACGTATCCAGGAGCAGTGCCATTTGTGTGCGACCTTCTGTAAGGTGGAGGTACTGCCCCCATCGGGCAACTGCTATTATGGACGGGAGATCCGTTGTGGCCTACCTCTCTCCAGCTGCTCGTTAGCACCACCCGGGATCACGTGTGAGGTATCGAGGGTGTTTACGGACGCGAGCAGCATCAACCCAACGTATCCAGGAGCAGTGCCATTTGTGTGCGACCTTCTGTAAGGTGGAGGTACTGCCCCAGTCGGGCAACTGCTATTGTGGACGGGAGATCCGTTGTGGCCTACCTCTCTCCAGCTGCTCGTTAGCACCACCCGGGGATCACGTGTGAGGTATCGAGGGTGTTTACGGACGCGAGCAGCATCAACCCAACGTATCCAGGAGCAGTGCCATTTGTGTGCGACCTTCTGTAAGGTGGAGGTACTGCCCCAGTCGGGCAACTGCTATTGTGGACGGGAGATCCGTTGTGGCCTACCTCTCTCCTGCTGCTCGTTAGCACCACCCGGGGATCACGTGTGAGGTATCGAGGGTGTTTACGGACGCGAGCAGCATCAACCCAACGTATCCAGGAGCAGTGCCATTTGTGTGCGACCTTCTGTAAGGTGGAGGTACTGCCCCAGTCGGGCAACTGCTATTGTGGACGGGAGATCCGTTGTGGCCTACCTCTGTCAGCTGCTCGTTAGCACACCACCAGGGGATCACATGTGAGGGTATCGGGGTGTTTACGGACGCAGGCAGCATCAATAACCCAACGTATCAGGAACGGTACCGTTGTGTGCGACCTTCTGTAAGGTAAGGTACTGCCCCATCCGGGCGCTACTGTATGGACGGGAAGTCGTTGTGGCTACCTCTCTCCAATATCGTTAGCACCACCGGGAGGGATCACGTGTGGTATCGAGGGAGGTGTTTACGGACGCGAGCATCAATAACGTATCAGGAGGCGAAGTGCCATTTTGTGTGCGACCTTCTGTAGGTGGAGTTACTGCCCCAGTCTCGGGCAACTGCTACTGTGGACGGGAGATCCTTGGCCTACTCTGTCCAGCTGCTCGTTAGCACCACCGGGATCGCGATGGCCGAGGTATCGGGGTGTTTACCGGACGCGAGCAGCATCAGCTAACGTATCCAGGGCAGTGCCATTTTGTGTGCGACCTTCTGTGGGTGGAGGTACTGCCCCAGTCGGGCAACTGCTACTGTGGACGGGAGATCCGTTGTGGCCTACCTCTCTCCAGCTGCTCGTTAGCACCACCCGGGGATCACGTGTGAGGTATCGAGGGTGTTTACGGACGCGAGCAGCATCAACCCAACGTATCCAGGAGCAGTGCCATATGTGTGCGACCTTCAGTTCTTCTGGCAACCCTATGTTAACCTTCCTACCCTCCCTATGTCTCGCCCTGGGATCGATCGGGCACTCCCTATTAGCATTAGTGTATTATACAAGTAACACAACAATATTACCTTGTATAGACTTTTGTATAAGTCGGGGTGCGGAAACCTTCGTTTGTTTTCGAATTCATCTTCTACCAAGTCGAACTCTTATTACCTTTGAAACCTAAAGCACAGAACTTATAAAAGAAATATCTTTATATATATATATACACATACATATCATCACGCCGAGTTCCTAACGGGGTAGGCAGAGAGTATAGAGCGCCAGTTCTCTCTAGACTTACATACCTCTTTCGCTTCGTCCACATTCATCAGTCTCTTCATACATGCTCGTCGGTTTCGAGTACTCTTAACGTTCCCGTCCTTGAGAGTCTGATCTATTTGATCCAGGTAGTTGGAACGTGGCCTTCCTCTGCCTCTTCTTGCACACACATTCGCTTTGTATATCTGTTTCGTCAATCTCTCTTCACTCATCCTTTCTATATGTTCAAACCAACGTAAAATGCCTTTCTTCATCTTTACAATACACATACATACATACATACATACATACATACCCATATACATACATAAATACACACATACATACATACATACATACCCACATACATACATACATACATACATACATACACACATACATACATACATACATACCCACATACATACATACATACATACACACATACATACATACATACATACATACATACATACATACATACATACCCACATACATACACACATACACCTCCTCAACACCTCTCAAGTTTTGTTATTTGTGTATTTGTTCCGGCCAATCTCTGGAACGGCTGGACCGATTTTGACGGGACCTTCACTGGCATATACTTAGCTGATGTTAAATGGAGGAACTTAGACTTTTATTTTGGAAACTGAACAATATATAGCTGTGTCGCATACGGACGGGTGAACCCGCATTATAAAAGACTTTTCCTCGCGGAAACACTGATAAATTATGCCAACATTTGTTGTAATAGGTACACCTCACTGTGATAACGCAGTATCTGTCTTTCAACATCAAAATCAAAATCTTTTTATTTCACATTCAATTTCAATTTCAATTTTTTTTTTTCAATTTCACCCACGTTACCTTTTTTTTGTGGTAGGTATATTTATTTGGAAATTACCACAAATATCCCATACAAAAAACAATCTGGAAACCTGTCAGTGACAAAATGTATGTCAATGTTGTCAGCCAAATGTCAAATGTATAATGTTAAATTTTACTGACATAACATGAAAAACTTACTTACTACTAAAAAGAAAGAAAAAAAATTAATTATACAATAACTAAAAAATATTCTTAAAAGGAGTCCCTTTAGGCAGGGTTCCGAAGATACTGGCAGCGTTCCCCCTTCGAATAGCTAGGCTAATTCTTTGTCCGAGGTAGCTGTCAGCTCTTCGGTCTCCTGTGATGTCGACCAACCTTTTTGCTGTCTTTAAATAGCTTTGTGGCACTAGGACCCCACGGACCAAGGGTCTCGACACCGAATGGGACAAAATCATATTTGGAATATAAATTATTATTTATGTGATAATCCAGCTAATAATCCACCTCATGCAATTTTCATACAAATCCATCCACAAGTTGCGTGAAAAATACAGTCTCACAAATTTGGTATGTTTTCTTATTACAACCAAACTGTAAATGCCAGATACGTGGTTACAATTCACCGTAGCGTGCCAGCATCTGTGTCATTCAAAATTCGAACGTTAGTGTTGTGACGACAGTCTCGCCGTTAAGACGTTGTGAGTAGAATTTATATATTGTTCATTCCTCTCTTATTGTATTATAAATAATTCACATAGTCGGTATGAATAACAAATTGATTTAAAGTGACAATGTTTGTCGCCATATTTATTTGCAATATGAAATACATGTAACGACATTCGTGTACACACACAATTATTTAGTTCTCGCTGTCAAATGTATTGTTGGTAGAACGTATTGTGTCGTTGTCTATTTTCAAAAAGTGTTCCTAATTTGAATTTTGACAGATTGAAGTCGCTTTTAAAAACTTATTAATACGCTTTTATTAGCTTGAGACGTATGTATGTTAGTATGTAACGGAATCTTTGAACATGATTTTAACCCCCTTCAAAACGTCGGACTAACTCTAAATTTGGCATACTTATTAAGGACCGATGGCAATTCAATATTTTAAACATTTTTCTATTTTTTAGTTGGATTTTCTATAAAAAGTGTATTTTTTTAGTTTATTAAAACTATTATTTATTTTTATTTAAGTAACAGGCTCGACATTCGAATGAATATACAAAATAATATTTAGTACATTAAATGCCTTACGGGTTAACCTTTACTGATATTATAAAGAGGAAAGATTTGTATGTAAGGATGTTTGTAAGGAATTGGCTCAAAAAATACTAGTCCGATTTTAAAAATCCTTTCACAACTTGAATGCTACATTATGTTTAAAAAAATGTTTGAAAAATTTATGTCCACCCGTGCGAAGCCGGGACGGGCCGCCAGTCACATATAAATTTGATCTTGTCTCATCTCGTCTCTTCCAGCATGCTCGCCAATTTTTGATTACATTGATGTACTTATTAATTTTTTTTTGAATAATTAATTAATTTGATAAATTTTGATTAATTAATTAATCAATGATCTTTTTGTACAACGGAAGGCCGTTCTCGGAGTAATACACTTGTGCATTGCCTGTGACCAATGTACAAGGATTTCAACGCTTCACTGGCTAACAGAGGCTGCTTGTAACGAGTTCTCGTGTTAATTTGAACAACATTGAGTGATTTACGCTACTGTGTTGTTTAATTCGAGCTAAATTTGATATAATAGGTAATTTTTCAAATATACATACCTACTTATCATCACGCCGAGTCCCTCACGCTAGGCAGAGAGAGTAGAGCGTCAGTTCTCTAGACTTACAGACCTACATACATATCATCACGCCGAGTCCCTCACGCTAGACAGAGAGAGTAGAGCGTCAGTTCTCTCTAGACTTACAGACCTACATACATATCATCACGCCGAGTCCCTCACGCTAGGCAGAGAGAGTAGAGCGTCAGTTCTCTCTAGACTTACAGACCTACATACATATCATCACGCCGAGTCCCTCACGCTAGGCAGAGAGAGTAGAGCGCCAGTTCTCCCTAGACTTACAGACCTACATATATGTCATCACGCCGAGTCCCTCACGCTAGGTAGAGAGAGTAGAGCGCCAGTTCTCTCTAGACTTACAGACCTATAGACATATCATCACGCCGAATCCCTCACGCTAGGCAGAGAGTAGAGCACCAGTTCTCTCTAGACTTACAGACCTACATACATATCATCACGCCGAGTCCCTCACGCTAGGCAGAGAGAGTAGAGCGCCAGTCCTCTCTAGACTTACAGACCTACATGCATATCATCACGCCGAGTCCTCGCTAGACAGAGGTAGAGCGCCAGTTCTCTCTAGACTTACACAGACCCTACATACATATCATCCCGCCGAGTCCCTCACGCTAGGCAGAGTAAGCACGCCAGTTCTCTCTCTGAACTTACAGACCTACATACATATCATCTTTCCGGAGTCCCTCACGCTGGGCAGAGAGTGGAGCGCCAGTTCTCTCTGAACTTACAGACCTACATACATATCATCACGCCGAGCCCCTCACGCTAGGCAGAGAGAGTGGAGCGCCAGTCCTCTTTAGTCTTACAGACCTACATACATATCATCACGCCGAGTCCCTCACGCTAGGCAGAGAGAGTAAAGCGCCAGTCCTCTCTAGACTTGCAGACCTACATACATATCATCACGCCGAGTCCCTCACGCTAGGCAGAGAGAGTAGAGCGCCAGTCCTCTCTAGACTTACAGACCTACATACATATCATCACGCAGAGTCCCTCACGCTAGGCAGAGAGAGTAGAGCGCCAGTCCTCTCTAGGCTTACAGACCTACATACATATCATCACGCAGAGTCCCTCACGCTAGGCAGAGAGAGTAGAGCGCCAGTCCTCTCTAGGCTTACAGACCTACATACATATCATCACGCAGAGTCCCTCACGCTAGGCAGAGAAGAGTAGAGCGCCAGTTCTCTCTAGACTTACAGACCTACATACATATCATCACGCCGAGTCCCTCACGCTAGGCAGAGAGAGTAGAGCGCCAGTTCTCTCTAGACACAGACCTACATACATATCATCACGCCGAGTCCCTCACGCTAGGCAGAGAGAGTAGAGCGCCAGTTCTCTCTAGACTTACACATATCCAGACAAACTTATGTCTCTCAAGATGGGTCTCAAGGACGACTGAACGATTTACAACGAGTATTCGGTCCAATCTGTTGTCTCGCTCTAACTGCAAGGTCAGAAAGAGAGCAAACGATGTTGTGACCTCCATTTCATGTCATTATACCCTCTAGCTGAGGTTTCTGTAAGTATTATCTGTATATATAGTATTATTGTGTTTTTATGGGCCTTGTTGCCTGAGAGAAATAAATAAAAAAAAAAGGAAATATTCGAATGAGTTTTCTGAACTTAAGTACAGTGATTAGTCACACCACGAGCTTTACGGTGAAGGAAGACATAGAGAGAAAACCTGCATACGTCATTAGATTTGATTTAATTATATATTAACCTATAGTCTTCCTCGATAAACAGGCTATCTAATACAAAAATCTTTTCTTAATTCGGTTCAGTATTTCCTGAGATAACCGCGTTCAAACAAACAAGCTTGGCCATTTTTATATGAGTAAAGGAAAAGGAACTAGTCTCCTGGTTAGCAGGAATCTACATCACTTCTAATCCACCTTGAAAACACCTTAAAACCTCCTTTTCTTCTTCAGAAAATGCCAGTTCACCCAGCCTTCACGAACGCAGGCCAAAAGCCTGGTCTAGAGATATGGAGAATTGAGGTAAGATTAAACTATATTGTGGACATCTCACACAAAGCCTACTGACCCTTGACTAGGCAGAGCCTGTACTATAGGCATCGGCGACTGATATACACACTTATATGGATGTTAATATACAATAATATTGTGGACATCTCACACAAAGCCAACTGACCCTAAACTAGGCAGAGCCTGTACTATAGGCATCGGCGACTGATATACACACTTATATAGATGTTAATATACAATAATATTGTGGACGTCTCACACAAAGCCAACTGACCCTAAGCTAGGCAGAGCCTGTACTATAGGCATCGGCGACTGATATACACACTTATATAGATGTTAATATACAATAATATTGTGGACATCTCACACAAAGCCAAGTGACCCTAAACTAGGCAGAGCCTGTACTATAGGCATCGGCGACTGATATACACACTTATATAGATGTTAATATGCAATAATATTGTGGACATCTCACACAAAGCCAACTGGCCCTAAACTAGGCAGAGCCTGTACTATAGGCATCGGCGACTGATATACACACTTATATAGATGTTAATATACAATAATATTGTGGACATCTCACACAAAGCCAACTGACCCTAAACTAGCAGTTCACCTGTGAAAAAAGCTAGAATGGGAGAAGGGATATATTTACCAGTTGTATAATTTGGATATCTGAATCATTGTAAGCTGTGTTCTCTCATACTGTCTTTAACCAAATAGTATGACTCAAATTCTACAAATGTACTCTTTACGAACACCGCGGTGGTTGCCAATGCATTAATACGAATTTAACGAGTAAATTACGCTGATTTCAAACTGTAAACAGGAGAACTCTGTTTATCAACATGCAAAGTCCCTCGAAAAGAGAGTAGAGCGCTCTTTCTTGTTTTATTACAGACTAGCTTTTGCCCGCGGCTTTGCCCGCGTTGTGTTCGAAAAATTTGTATATGTATTTTCTTGGTAGAATCGGTTCCGCCGCTATGCCGTGAAAGAGCACCATACATATATCCTCACGCCTTCCCACAAGGGTCCCCGAAAGGGTAGGCAGAGGTGTATAGGTAATACCCACACACCCACTTTCCGCCAGAGGTATATTTTAGGTGCTAACGTGACAGATGGCGAGTCCATCGCCGTTACTCAGACACGACTATACATACGCCTTTGAATACTTCTCAGACGTATGCAGGTTTCCTCTCGAGGTTTTCCTTCACCGTAAAGCTCGTAGTGTGACGGGTGATGGACTCGCCATCTGTCACGTTGGCAAAATCAAAATCAAAATATTTATTCAACGTAAGGGACACAGGGAACACTTATTGAACGTCATATACTTATCAAAAACTAAAGTTACCACCGTTTCCAAGAACCTATAATATATCTCTGGCGAAAAGTGGGGTGTGGGTACTACCTATACACCTCTGCCTTCCCCTTCGGGGACCCTTGTGGGAAGGCGTGGGGATATATTATATATTATTTATTAACAAACCTACGGATGTAAGCGAATTTATCTCGGGTGAGACCTCAGTAATAAACTACAATTTACGACATATTTACGAATTTCCGTTCGACATCTGTTCACTACAGAGTATGGTGCCAAAATGCAGATGAAACAAATTAATGTCAAAGGTAGTTAATACCAGAGTGAACGCGATTCATCGCGGTCGAAAAATATACCTACATACATATCATCACGCCACCCTAACGGGGTAGGCAGAGAGTATAGAGCGCCTGCCTGGCCCATTAGGAACTCGGCGTGATAATATGTATGCCTACGAGCTCAGAATACAGAAAGAACGTATTCTGAGCCTACGAGTTATGATTCCTGACAAGGAGCCGAGCTAGTTTAATATCCTGGCATTTGGAATAAGGATTTTCTAAATTTAAGTACAACGATTAGTCATACCACGAGCTTTACGGTGAAGGAAAACATCGAGAGGAAACCTGCATACGTTCGAGGCGAAACTCAAATGCAGTACTGTCGTGCGTAAAGGTTGACAAACAGACACGCCTGCCTGACGATAAGCGGTTACTGCCACTTATTTACGCTTCCACTACCTTTGCCAACCCTCCGCGATTCTTTCCACACCTTGAAGAACTCCATGCTGTACTCTCCAGGGAAAACCTCAACGGGAGTTCATTCCACAGCCTGAGCGTTCGCGGAAGGAAACTGCTTTGGAAGCGCACAGAGACCTTTGTGGTTCCAAGGTATGGGGATGAATTCCCCGTCGATGGTGAGAGGTGGTGGTAGAAGGTGGAAGGTCTTGCAAGCGACAGCTGCAACACGGCCGAGTGGTTTGTGAGATTTGTGTAGTTTAGCTAGTCCCATTTAATTTTAACGAGATGTTTTGTTAACTGATTATTTAAACGTCACCTAATTAGCGATAATGATGAAAAAAACACATAATTTCGATGTCATAATGAGTGATGAAGCCGTGGTGGCCGAGTGGTTCGAGCAGTTGCCTGCGACACAAAGGTCGCAAGTTCGAATCCCGACTGTACCAATGAGTTTTTCTCAACTTAAGTACAGTGATTAGTCACACCACGAGCTTTACGGTGAAGGAAAACATCGAGAGGAAACCTGCATACGTCTTAGAAGACATTCAAAGGCGTATGTATAGTCGTGCTTGAGTAACGGCGATGGACTCGCCATCTGTCACGTTGGCACCTAATATACCTCTGGCGGAAAGTGGGTGTGTGGGTATTACCTATACACCTCTGCCTACCCCTTCGGGGACCCTTGTGGGAAGGCGTGAGGATATATTATATTATTATTATTATTATAATGAGTGATGAGAGTATTAGCGACAGCCGTGTTTGTTGAGTGGTTCAAATTTGCACACCGTGTGCAATTCGATCCCACTTGAAAGATAGGATACCACAATGACCACGTTTCCTTATCTCACTATTACGAGGCGAATAACAAGCAAACACGTAGGTTTTGGCTCAGTACTGTGAAAATAAACTTTACCCGAACATCCTCATCTCTAACCGAAAGACTTTAAATCTTATTTTATTATCTTAGTGTTGAAATTTACATAAACATACAAATGTAAGTATATCACTCGAGCTGAAAATAAATTTCTCACCGACTGTGTTACAAGATGAGCAAATTGCGGTCGGTTGGGTTTATTATCAAGCGTACGTACCACCACAGTGTCAGATATCCTGCCGCCAAGCACTAGTGTACGTACACTACACTGTGTGCCGGTGTGGAGGGCACTGTAGCTAGTCACATTACTGCCCATAAGGGACTGGGTACTAGGTGGTAGGCCTCTTATTGCAACAGTCCGGCTAGGTGGGTACCACCGCAGTGTCAGATATCCTGCCGCCAAGCACTAGTGTACGTACACTACACTGTGTGCCGGTGTGGAGGGCACTGTAGCTAGTCACATTACTGGCATAAGGGGCTGGGTACTAGGTGGTAGGCCTCTTATTGCAACAGTCCGGCTAGGTGACCACCGCAGTGGCAGATATCCTGCCGCCAAGCACTAGTGTACGTACACTACACTGTGTGCCGGTGTGAGGGCACTGTAACTAGTCACATTACTGGCCATAAGGGACTGGGTACTAGGTGGTAGGCCTCTTATTGCAACAGTCCGGCTAGGTGGGTACCACCGCAGTGTCAGATATCCTGCCGCCAAGCACTAGTGTACGTACACTACACTGTGTGCCGGTGTGGAGGGCACTGTAGCTAGTCACATTACTGGCCATAAGGGACTGGGTACTAGGTGGTAGGCCTCTTATTGCAACAGTCCGGCTAGGTGGGTACCACCGCAGTGTCAGATATCCTGCCGCCAAGCACTAGTGTACGTACACTACACTGTGTGCCGGTGTGGAGGGCACTGTAGCTAGTCACATTACTGGCCATAAGGGACTGGGTACTAGGTGGTAGGCCTCTTATTGCAACAGTCCGGCTAGGTGGGTACCACCGCAGTGCCAGATATCCTGCCGCCAAGCACTAGTGTACGTACACTACACTGTGTGCCGGTGTGGAGGGCACTGTAGCTAGTCACATTACTGGCCATAAGGGACTGGGTACTGGGTGGTAGGCCTCTTATTGCAACAGTCCGGCTAGGTGGGTACCACCGCAGTGTCAGATATCCTGCCGCCAAGCACTAGTGTACGTACACTACACTGTGTGCCGGTGTGGAGGGCACTGTAGCTAGTCACATTACTGGCCATAAGGGACTGGGTACTAGGTGGTAGGCCTCTTATTGCAACAGTCCGGCTAGGTGGGTACCACCGCAGTGTCAGATATCCTGCCGCCAAGCACTAGTGTACGTACACTACACTGTGTGCCGGTGTGGAGGGCACTGTAGCTAGTCACATTACTGGCCATAAACTGGGTACTGGTAGGCCTCTTATTGCAACAGTCCGGCTAGGTGGGTACCACCGCAGTGTCAGATATCCTGCCGCCAAGCACTAGTGTACGTACACTACACTGTGTGCCGGTGTGGAGGGCACTGTAGCTAGTCACATTACTGGCCATAAGGGACTGGGTACTAGGTGGTAGGCCTCTTATTGCAACAGTCCGGCTAGGTGGGTACCACCGCAGTGTCAGATATCCTGCCGCCAAGCACTAGTGTACGTACACTACACTGTGTGCCGGTGTGGAGGGCACTGTAGCTAGTCACATTACTGGCCATAAGGGACTGGGTACTAGGTGGTAGGCCTCTTATTGCAACAGTCCGGCTAGGTGGGTACCACCGCAGTGTCAGATATCCTGCCGCCAAGCACTAGTGTACGTACACTACACTGTGTGCCGGTGTGGAGGGCACTGTAGCTAGTCACATTACTGGCCATAAGGGACTGGGTACTAGGTGGTAGGCCTCTTATTGCAACAGTCCGGCTAGGTGGGTACCACCGCAGTGTCAGATATCCTGCCGCCAAGCACTAGTGTACGTACACTACACTGTGTGCCGGTGTGGAGGGCACTGTAGCTAGTCACATTACTGGCCATAAGGGACTGGGTACTAGGTGGTAGGCCTCTTATTGCAACAGTCCGGCTAGGTGGGTACCACCGCAGTGTCAGATATCCTGCCGCCAAGCACTAGTGTGCGTACACTACACTGTGTGCCGGTGTGGAGGGCACTGTAGCTAGTCACATTACTGGCCATAAGGGACTGGGTACTAGGTGGTAGGCCTCTTATTGCAACAGTCCGGCTAGGTGGGTACCACCGCAGTGTCAGATATCCTGCCGCCAAGCACTAGTGTACGTACACTACACTGTGTGCCGGTGTGGAGGGCACTGTAGCTAGTCACATTACTGGCCATAAGGGACTGGGTACTAGGTGGTAGGCCTCTTATTGCTGATAAAGTAATTATATACTTCTGTTCCAGGATTTCGAGCCAGTTCCAGTACCTCCATCTCACTATGGAAACTTCTACAGTGGAGACTCGTATATCATATTGAGGGTAAGTATCAAGAAGACTAACAATGGATCCACCATCTGTGATGTGATATAATTTGGTATAACACGACCAAATTAAAACCATCTGTCACGGGATATTCAGTACACATTATAACACGACAAAATTAAAAGTCATATTGCCATTTAAAGGCGACCGGCGACATTCAGCAGTCTTTATAACACGACAAAATTAAAAGCCATATTGCCATTTAAAGGCGACCGGCGACATTCAGCAGTCGTTATAACACGACAAAATTAAAAGTCATATTGCCATTTCAAAGGCGACCGGCGACATTCAGCAGTCGTTATAACACGACAAAATTAAGACAGTAACTTTATTTTATCAAAGATAGTGGCAGACAGACCGGCAGTGGATGTCGTCGGCTACAGTATAGCAGAGATTATCGCAACTAAATTAAAAACCCCACGACATTTTCAAGAGAGGCCATAACGGGTTTCCCGTTCGAATATGTTGCTACTCGACTAGGACTAGACCTCCACCTGATAGTAGTCCGTAGCCAAATAACATTATTTTCTAGTGCTTCGTAACTGCCTTGTCTTTGAACACAGTAGCAAGTGCACAAGTGATACTTCGGTATCGTGAGCGTAAATAGGCTACGGTAACCGCTTCCCATCAGATGGGCCGTATGCTTGTTTGGCACTCTTGTAGTATATTTAAAAAAAACATTATAACACGACTAAATTAAGAACGGGAAATTGGGTATGTCAGAGGAAGTATGAAAATAGCTTGAATGCAGTCGAGATGCGATCTCTTCGAAAAATGTGCGGCGTAACGATATTAGATCGAATCCGCAATGAAGAGATTCGCAAATCAACTGGCGTGAATGAGGGCGTGATTGTAAAGATGAAGAAAGGCATGTTACGTTGGTTTGGACGCATAGAAAGGATGAGTGAAGAAAGATTGACGAAACAGATATACAAAGCAAAAGTGTGTGCAAGAAGAGGCAGAGGAAGGCCACGTTCCAACTACCTGGATCAAATAGATCGGACTCTGAAGGACGGGAACGTTAAGAGTACTCGAAACCGAAGAGCATGTATGAAGAGACTGAAGAATGTGGACGAAGCGAAAGAGGTATGTAAGTCTAGAGAGAACTGGCGCTCTATACTCTCTGCCTATCCCGTTAGGGATTTGGCGTGATGATATGTGTGTGTGTGTAAATTGGGAAACTTTTTTACTTTCAAAGACAACTGGCCACTCCCGTCTCTCATGGGACATTCACTTCTGGTTGGGTTCTCAAACCAGCCAGGATGAGTCTGGGGCCGCAGCTCTGCTCACCGTGAACTTGGATGACGAGCAATTCCACGGCTCCGCTGTGCAGCATAGGGAGGCTCAGGGTTACGAGTCCAAGCAGTTCTTGGAGTATTTCCAGCCTGGTGAGTTTTTTCTGTAACCTTTATAGAATACAAGCTGTACCCGCGACTTCGTCGGCGTCGACGGCTTTTTTATCTTTCGTAAAAATGTTTTTTTTTCAATAAATAGTATCCTATGTTACTTCTAATACCTCCAAGAATATGTGTACAAAGTTTCATGATGAACGGTTAAGTAGTTTTTACGTGAAAGCGTAACAAACAAACTCACATTCACATTTTTAATATTAAGTAAGGATACATGATGGTCGAATGAATTGAATAAATCAATACAAATAAATAAAATTTAAGTCTGTCTGTTTGTAATATTAAAATAACCGCTTTTTACTACATGCATATGGATGTATACACGGTACATATACCAAAATATTTGAATGTCTTCTCAGACATATGCAGGCTTCTTCTCGATGTTTTCCTTCTCCGTCAAACTCGTGGTGTGGTACACTGTACTTCCTTACTAATATTATAAATGGGAATGTAAGTTTGTTTGTTACGCTTTCATGTAAAAACTACATTACCGAATATCATGAAACTTTGTACACATATTCCTGGAGGTATAAGAAGTAACATAGGATACTTTTTATTGAAAAAAAAAAGCCGGTTTACTGATATTTTTTTACGGTGATGGCTTATACCCAGGATTAAGACATAGGCTACATTTGAATCCCGAAAGATTCAAAGCTCTAATATTATAAAGGCAAAAATATGTATGTTGCTCTTTCCACGCGGGCGAAGCCGCGGGCATAAGCTAGTAAGTTCATAAAAACTCATTGGTACAGTCGGGATTCGAACTTGTCACCACGGCCTCAATGGCTACAATTTATGAATAATTATTTAATGGAGATTACTTAGAGGAGTGCTCTGTTTATTTGTACATTATGTGTCTGTCACTCTGTCACTTATCTTTGTCAATTGCCTTATTTCCTAATCACTTCTATCGCTTTCGCTGCACTCATAAGCACTTGAATATCTGTCGCAATATCTCGATTAATATCTACAGCAAGGATTGATCCTGAAATAGAAGAAAAAATTATATTATGTTATTTGACAAATTATTAATTGTTAAAACCTTATGCCGAAGAGCGCCAGTTCTCTCTAGACTTACAGACCTACATACATATCATCACGCCGAGTCCCTCACGCTAGGCAGAGAGAGTAGAGCGCCAGTTCTCTCTAGACTTACAGACCTACATACATATCATCACGCCGAGTCCCTCATGCTAGGCAGAGAGAGTAGAGCGCCAGGTCTCTCTAGACTTACAGACCTACATACATATCATCACGCCGAGTCCCTCACGCTAGGCAGAGAGAGTAGAGCGCCAGGTCTCTCTAGACTTACAGACCTACATACATATCATCACGCCAAGTCCCTCACGCTAGGCAGAGAGAGTAGAGCGCCAGGTCTCTCTAGACTTACAGACCTACATACATATCATCACGCCGAGTCCCTCACGCTAGGCAGAGAGAGTAGAGCGCCAGTTCTCTCTAGACTTACAGACCTACATACATATCATCACGCCGAGGTCCCTCACGCTAGGCAGAGAGAGTAGAGCGCCAGTTCTCTCTATTACAGACCTACATACATATCATGCCATGAGTCCCTCACGCTAGGCAGAGAGAGTAGAGCGCCAGTTCTCTCTAGACTTACAGACCTACATACATATCATCACGCCGAGTCCCTCACGCTAGGCAGTAGAGCGCCAGTAGAGCGCCAGCTCTCTCTAGACTTACAGACCTACATACATATCATCACGCCGAGTCCCTCACGCTAGGCAGAGAGAGTAGAGCGCCAGTTCTCTCTAGACTTACAGACCTACATACATATCATCACGCTAGGCAGAGAGAGTAGAGCGCCAGTTCTCTCTAGACTTACAGACCTACATACATATCATCACGCCAAGTCCCTCACGCTAGGCAGAGAGAGTAGAGCGCCAGTTCTCTCTAGACTTACAGACCTACATACATGCAACACAAAGATTGATAGTTCGATGTCTGACTGTACCAATAAGTTTCTAAATCCTTAAGAACAGTGATTAGTCACACCACGAGCTTTACTGTGAAGGAGAACATCGTCAGGAAACCTAAAATTTAGTTGCGTTGATGGACTCGCAGTGAAATATATCTCTGGCGGGAATATATTTGAGTGGGTACTACCTACAGGACCCCTTCTGGGACCCTTGTGGGCAGGCGTGTACATATTAAGTACCTACGATTACCAAGAAATAGTTATAAAACACCCAAATAACAATAAAGATAAAGAAATAAACACACAGATTAAATACTTACAAACCACTACATTATGAGATAAGAAAAGTATGCTATATTAATAGCAACTATTAATAGCATTAGAAACATTAACCAAATAAAAATGACGGTTTGAACTCCGGGAGTGCCGGCGGAAGTGAAAAATCAAAAATCGTTGTGAATTTTTGAATTTTTGGAATGGATAGGGAATAGTTTACACACACACACACACATACACACATAAATTTTCTCCGTACGGTAGGAAGAGAGGTCCATATTACCTCCTCTCCAAATATCTTACGCTTTTTCGATCAGGGTACGGATCTGGCGCGAGTTTAACAATTTTTACCCTCACGCCTTCCCACAAGGGTCCCCGAAGGGGTAGGCAGAGGTGTATAGGTAATACCCACACACCCACTTTCCGCCAGAGGTATATTAGGTGCCAACGTGACAGATGGCGAGTCCATCGCCGTTACTCAAGCACGACTATACATACACCTTTTGAATTTCTTCTCAGACGTATGCAGGTTTCCTCTCGATGTTTTCCTTCACCGTAAAGCTCGCGGTGTGACTAATCACTGTACTTAAGTTTAGAAAAACTCATTGGTACAGTCGGGATTCGAACTTGCGACCTTTGCGTCGCAGGCAACTGCTCGAACCGCTCGGCCACCACGGCGCTAAAGAAGTTTTCGCTTCAAAAATCTAATTATAAAAAAAAATCACCCAGTAAGCATTATCATAACTCAACCAACGATATCAGGCCGATCTGCTCTTTGTACAAAGAAAAAGGTTTATCACCAAGCCACTAAGCGTAAGTTAAACGAAGTAATTAGGTATTCTAGATGCATACAGTAAACGCAGTTAGTTATGTCAGGTGGACCACCAGGGAACACCATGGTTATCAATACACGCCCACACAGTTAGGCTACATGAAATCGATCGCCGGATGACCACCGGGACATGTGCTGACCTAGCATCCCGTGTGCTCCTAACTGCTTACACTAGCTTCTTAGAATAAGATCGCCGGGCTAGACCACCGGCAGATATGATGTGCCAGCATACTGTGTGCTCCTGGCTGCTTGGAAATTGTATTGTCAGTCTGTAAGCTTCGGTCGTAGAATAAAGTCATCTTATTAAATTTAATTTGATTTTTAAAAACGCCCTTGGGGTCCGTCGTTATTTAATTAGTTAGTCAATAATGTCTTGTTTACAAAACAATTAATGAGTAAATATCACCAATTTGTTTTTGAATTGAATCCAGTTAACTTAATGAATAATTCAAAATTAGGGTAATTATGTGTATTCAAGTATCTAATCAATTTGATACTTTTGTCGTGTTCCTATTAAAAAACATTATGCTGGATTCATCAATTCGTCGAAATTTCGATTTCAAGGTTATTATAGAGACAGTTTAAGAGAGGTAGGCCATAACGGGTTTCCCGTTCGAATTTGTATCTGCCCGACTGGGGCAGGACCTCCACCTTATAGAAGTCCGTAGACAAATAACACTATTTATTGTGTTGTGTTCCTACGTGGTGAATAAGGTTTCCAGTAATGAGCTCCTTGGGGAGGGGGAGGATTGTTATATTATGGTATATCCGATGTAGCCCCCTCCCTTCAAAACCCTCGTAGCCAAGACTTTGAAGTGAGTGAATATAAATCACACCATCAAATACACAATAAAATAATTATATAATAAAATAAAATATTCATAATATATCCTCACGCCTTCCCACAGAGGTCCCCGAAGGGGTAGGCAGAGGTGTATAGGTAATACCCACACACCCACTTTCCCTCAGAGGTATATTAGGTGCCAACGTGACAGATGGCGAGTCCATCGCCGTTACTCAAGCACGACTATACATACGCCTTTGAATGTCTTCTCAGACGTATGCAGGTTTCCTCTAGATGTTTTCCTTCACCGTAAAGCTCGCGGTGTGACTAATCACTGTACTTAAGTTCAGAAAAACTCATTGGTACAGTCGGGATTCGAACTTGCGACCTTTGCGTCGCAGGCAACTGCTCGAACCACTCGGCCACCACGGCTTAAAATAAGGCAATAAAATAATTAATTCCATAATTGATTACGATTCCATTCTTTTTCGACATGTATGTCATAGCAGTCGGATGTAGTGGTAATCTGTAATCTTTGTGAGTAAATAAAGATTATTATTATTCTTTATTTGAAATAAGTCTCATATATTACATTTTTAAATATATATATATAAAAAAAAAAACATATTTAAAAATATAAAATATAGGGGCCCACCGGTATCGGGATCAGGGTCCAAGGTACCGGTGGCTAGGGTCCCAGAGAAAGAAATCTCCTCACAATATGTGCCGTTTCGAGCAGTACTGCTTTCTGTATCAGGCACTTGATCCAACCGTCTAACGAGAGCCTCTTGAGGTGATGGTCGAGGCTCTTTGCCATTAGGCCATTGGCCGTTATTACTATTGGCACAATGATTGCAGAGTCCACATCCCGCATGCTGACAATCTCGTGAGCCAAGTCCAAATATTTTATTTGTTTGTCTTTTTCGGCTTTCACGAGATTCCCATCATGCGGGACAGTAATATCCACAATCATTGTGCGGTTATTATTATTATTATTATCTAGGCTGTTGGCTATAATAGCCAAGACTTTGGAGTGCTCAAGAATAAGTCATTTAATTAAGTTCACTATAACCTTATAGCAGACAATTCCTGCGAGGAGATCGATCATACCTGGATCCAACATCACTTCGAGGCTGGCCTGGATCCTACTCCGCAGTGGATAGGCTACGAGAGGCATCCTGCACCATCGAAAACGTATCGTCCCGCCGACTTTTGTCAGACACCATCTTTTCGTAATCAACTTTTATTATACCGAGTCAAAAGAACTATTATGGATGCAATTTACATGAACTGAAATCCGGATATACAGTGAAACCTGGTTAAGTGAGACATCAAGGGACCTTCAATGTCGTTTCACTTATAGAGGTATTCCACTTACCCAGTGTCTCAGATATACAGGTATAAATAAATATCTGTCTCATTTACAGAGGGTTCCATTAATAGAGGTGAAAACTGAAGGTAATTGAAGCTCAAAATTTGTACTTACGTACTTGAAATTACGTGTGGAATTTGTGGGTAGAATAAGAATGAGTAAACAAACAATGTTATCTCAGTTACAGAGGTTTATGCATATAAAATTTACTCGCTGTCTCAGTTATAGAGGTAACTATGATGATAAATCGAAAGAACAAATCCCAGATATAGAGGTTTACCTCGTCCCACTAACAGAGGTAATTCAGTGCCAAAGCGTTGGGACCTCAGCATGAGTTCCAGTTATGGAGGTTTCTCACTTATCCAGGTCCCACTTAACCAAGTTTCACTGTAAATATATTTTAATAGTAATGCATTTTGAATGACATTTGATACATTTTTGAACTCGTTAGCTTCTGGTGGCTGCGTCTGCATAGCTCATACTTGTCGGGTTCACGGTTACTGCATGTTCCACTTATATGACGCATGCATTTTCCAGGAGTTCTTTAAAAGGAAGTCACAAAGAAGAACTGCAGTCCTTAGAGGAATACATACATACATACATATAATCACGCCTCTTTCCCGTAGGGGTAAGCAGAGACCACTTCTTTCCACTTGCTACGATCCTTACATACTTGTTTCGCTTGGTCCTCTTTCATTATTCTCTTCGGTTTAGGGTACTCTCGACCTGGCCTTTTTTCAAGAAGTCCCTTATTTGGTCTAGAAACGTTTGCCTAGGTCTACCCCTTCCAACACTTTCATTCACACTCGCCTTATACACTTTTTTCGTCAATCGTTCTTCATTCATTCTCTCGACATGGTCAAACCATGCGTACCTGCGTACCTTTCTCAATTTTTGTCACTACATCTTCTTTCTTAGAGGAATATGACATCATATGGTAAGTAAGATTGTCAGGGATGTACGGCATCTTAAAGAAGAAAGGTCTTTCGGAAGCTGCTGGTATCTCAAAAGAAATTTGACTAATACTAATCTCATCCTGACCTTCTCTCGTCTAGAGCTAACTTTTCAAAGCCTCTGATAAGATTGGTGAAGATTTAGCTCAGGGAATCAGCATTGTCATACAACATAGCAATACCGCCGGCAAACTTGGTACCACGGGACACGAATATAATTACGCAATTAATTTTTTTTTACTCTTTTATTTACAATAACAACAATTAATAATATTTACAAAGAACAGTAGAATCTAACTACTTACAGATAAAATATTAGTCCCAAATCGGTATCCCGAGGCAACGTGCCAAGAAGACTAGCAGCATTGCCACGCTGGACAGCAATGCTGATTCTCTGAGCGAGATATGTTCCAGCCTGTCACGAGACGTCTCGACTAGACGGCGCAAGACCTCTTTCGCAATTAAATTGATCACAACTCACCCACTAAAAACACACTACATTGCTCGTCTTTAGCCTATTGGGGGCCCTGGGCATATTAGGATAATGGGGCTCCTATGACTGTGACAGAACACTATTTTCAGAAGTCGGAAGCTTCGCGCATGCAAAAGCTACGAAATCGGTATAGATGTCAACAATTTAGGTTCGATTTCTTCGAACTATATAAGTTTGGTCCCAGATATTGGGGATCTGACAGGAATTAGGTACTTTCTATTTATTTATTTATAAAAGTAAAATAATAATATATCCTCACGCCTTCCCACAATGGTCCCCGAAGGGGTAGGCAGAGGTGTATAGGTAATACCCACACGCCCACTTTCCGCCAGAGGTATATTAGGTGCCAACGTGACAGATGGCGAGTCCATCGCCGTTACTCAAGCACGACTATACATACGCCTTTGAATTTCTTCTCTGACGTATGCAGGTTTCCTCTCGATGTTTTCCTTCACCGTTCAGCTCGTGGTGTGACTAATCACTGTACTTAAGTTCAGAAAAACTCATTGGTACAGTCGGCATTCGAACTTGCGACCTTTGCGTCGCAGGCAACTGCTCGAACCACTCGGCCACCACGGCTTTTCTTTATTTATTTATTTATTTATATATTTGATCTTAGGGGGGCACTATCGATCCCGCCCAAAGTGCCCAATGGGAAATAGGGGTCTGCTTGCTGTATCGTTGTCATCGGTATTTAATATTTCACCTGATCGTGCATGTATGGCGTTTGCCTTTATTGTCTCATTGGCATATGCATGCTTGTTGGTTTCTTACCATTAAATAGATAGATAGATAGATACAAAGTTTATTCTCAATCGCTGCATGCGCACATACAATAAAAAATGTGTGTGTGTGTACTAGCGTACACTCGTAAGAAGTGAAACTTCTTTATGACGTTATTTTAAAAAAAAAAAATTACTATTTGCAACTTTACAGAAATTGGTTAAATAAAGTTAAATTGGATAAAGTTTATTAAAAGGCTTTTATTATCATAGACATAAATACAAATTCTACAATTAGTTTTTAGTATTTAGGTATCCAGATGTACTTAGACCATAACTTATCTGAGCTAATGATATTTGCAGTATAATTTACGAGTATGCAGTATTATTTAGCATGTACGAGTTATATAACTCGAGCGTAGTAGAGCAGGAACCAGTTTTCAATACAAAATAGAATAACATATTTTCAAAATGTATCTGACTAAAAGACTATTTATCCACGTCATGAATCTGTAGAAAAAAGATGGCGCGTAACGAAAAAATGTTACACTAATTTTTTTTCCAACGCCGATAAAGAAGTTTCACTTCAAAAATAAAACAAAACAAGTACTAAAATATATTAAGACTAAGGGTTATGATCGGTTTAAAACTATGTTAGTAATGCTCTGTGGTATGTGTGCGTTGTAGCAGTTGGTAAAGAGCCATAGCTCAGTGTGTGACATTGCTAGCAAAACACTGATTTTTCAGCTATTGCCTGGACCACAACGGAGGCGTGTAGTCGCCATTTAATGATAACAATAGTTGCTCAGGCATGTACCATTAATATTTAGAGAAGTTGAAACACTGTAAATGTTCTGGATATCTTCACGCCTTCCCACAAGGGTGCTTGAGTAACGGCGATGGACTCGCTATCTGTCACATTGGCACCTCAATATATCGAGCTATGGTGGCCAAGTGGTTCAAGTAGTTACCTGCGACACAAAGATCGCAAGTTCGAATCCCTACTGGACCAATGAGTTTTTGTGAAAGTACAGTGATTAGTTACACCACGAGCTTTACGTCTGAGAAGCAATTCAAAGGCGTATAGTCGTGCTTGAGTAACGGCGATGGACTCGCCATCTGTCACGTTGGCTCCTAAAATACATCTCTGGCGGCGTGTGGGTGTGTGGGTATTACCTACACACCTCTGCCTACCCCTTCGGGGACCCTTGTGGGAAGGTGTGAGGTTATATATATTATTAATCCCCGGGGAGAAGTGGGAAAGAAGAATCCTTTTTACTTTCAGCCATCCGCTACCTAGATGGAGGACATTCTTCTGGCTTCAGTCACGTTACTGTCAACCCTGGTGCTGAGAAGAGGCTGTTCCAGATTAAGGGCAAGAGAGACGTTCGCGTCAAACAGGTATAGAATTCGTTCGTCTACATTTGTATTGTCACGCCTCCTTCGTCTACTCTAGGGATGGGAGAGTATGAAGGTACTGCTAACCTAACCACAAGACCAGATGGCCGTCTGCTCCTGACTGTGAAACTTGAGGTCGCGGGTTCTAATCCCGCTAAAGGCAGACATTTGTGTAATGAACACGAGTATTTGTACCTTAGTCTTGGATGTCCTATGTATTTATGTATATATCTATCTATATAAGTAAATATACCGTTGTCTAGTTACCATAACACAAGCTTTGCTTAATTTGGGACTAGGTCAATTTGTGTGGAATTGTCGAAAGAGCCGTGGTGGTCGAGTGGTTCGAGCAGTTGCCTGCGACGCAAAGGTCGCAAGATCGAATCTCGACTGTACCAATGAGTTTTTCTGAACGTACAGTGATTAGTCACACCACGAGCTTTACGGTGAAGGAAAACATCGAGAGGAAACCTGCATACGTCTGAGAAGAAATTCAAAGGCGTATGTATAGTCGTGCTTGACAATTGTGGGAAGGCGCACTTTCCGCCAGAGGTATATTAGGTGCCAACGTGACAGATGGCGAGTCCATCGCCGTTACTCAAGCACGACTATACATACGCCTTTGAATTTATATTAGTAAAAAGCGGTTATTTTAAAATTACAAACAGACACTTAAATTTAATTCATTTGTAGTATGTATAGATTATGTTGAACATCCCATATCCTCAGGTGGAAGTATCAGCAAAGTCCCTCAACAAAGGCGACTGCTTTATCTTGGACGTTAACCACGACATTTTCGTGTACGTCGGGGAGAAAGCCAAGGGCACGGAGAGGCTGAAGGCTATCACTGTGGCCAACCAGATTAAAGGACAAGACCACAACGGGAGAGCGACCATCGAGATTATTGGTATGGGCTATATAGACAGGGCAGAGACAGTAGAGCGCCAGTTCTCTCTAGACTTACAGACCTACATACATATCATCACGCCGAGTCCCTCACGCTAGGCAGAGACAGTAGAGCGCCAGTTCTCTCTAGACTTACAGACCTACATACATATCATCACGCCGAGTCCCTCACGCTAGGCAGAGAGAGTAGAACGCCAGTTCTCTCTAGACTTACAGACCTACATACATATCATCACGCCGAGTCCCTCACGCTAGGCAGAGAGAGTAGAGCGCCAGTTCTCTCTAGACTTACAGACCTACATACATATCATCACGCCGAGTCCCTCACGCTAGGCAGAGAGAGTAGAGCGCCAGTCCTCTCTAGACTTACAGACCTACATACATATCATCACGCCGAGCCCCTCACGCTAGGCAGAGAGGGTAGAGCGCCAGTCCTCTCTTGACTTACAGACCTACATACATATCATCACGCCGAGCCCCTCACGCTAGGCAGAGAGAGTAGAGCGCCAGTCCTCTCTAGACTTACAGACCTACATACATATCATCACGCCGAGCCCCTCACGCTAGGCAGAGAGAGTAGAACGCCAGTCCTCTCTAGACTTAAAGACCTACATACATATCATCACGCCGAGTCCCTCACGCTGGGCAGAGAGAGTAGAGCGCCAGTCCTCTCTAGACTTACAGACCTACATACATATCATCACGCCGAGTCCCTCACGCTAGGCAGAGAGAGTAGAGCGCCAGTTCTCTCTAGACTTACAGACCTACATACATATCATCACGCCGAGGCCCGCGGCCTCAAGTTTTGCAGTCAGGAGCTCTAACCACTAGACCAGACCAGACCCGTATTCAATACGGACACAAGGAGGTTAAATAAGAACAAAACTTAATATGTCAACAGATGCCGACTCCAATGAGGGAGAGATGGAGAGGTTCTTCGAAGCCCTGGGCTCTGGGGATAAGGACGTCGTGGCTGATGCCTCCGAAGGTGGTGATGATGAGGTAGACGAACTAGCTTATAATGGTAGAAGAATAAGGAGAGGGAGAAACCCGTTCATTCATAACTTGGAACCTAGCAGATCTCTTACGGGACGGTTCCAAAGCAGTTTCCTTCCGCGAACGCTCAGGCTGTGGAATGAGCTCCCCGTTGAGGTTTTCCCCGTTGAGGAAGGAAAGATTCCTGCAGTGTTAATGACGACCGTCTGGTCTAGTGGTTAGAGCTCCTGACTGCGAAACTTGAGGTCGCGGGTTCGAATACCGCTGAGGGCAGATATTTGTGTGATGAACACGAGTATTTGTACCTTAGTCTTGGATGTCCTATGTATTTATGTATATATCTATCTATATAAGTAAATATATCGTTGTCTAGTTACAATAACACAAGCTTTGCTTGATTTGGGACTAGGTCAATTTGTGTGGAATTGTCCCAGGTATTTATTATTATTATTATTATTATAATGATAATGCAATCGCCGTAACCGCTTACCATCAGCTGAAACGCGTGCCTGTTAGCCTTAGTGGCATGAACAACTCTTCATATTTCTGTATTGAGGGTCACAGGTTTCTGCATCAGGTCCTTCAAACGAGAAACTTCTTTAGGTGTTGGTCAACGAGAAAAGAAAAAGAGAAATAGAGTAGGTCTATTTCTCTTCTTCTTTTCTCGTTACAATTTTCAGCATAAAAACTTTTTAACTTCGAGTTGTATTGAGGAGCACAGTTTCTTTCGATGTTTTCCTTCACCGTAAAGCACTTAAGTTTTAAAAACTCCTTGGTCAGGGTTCCAGCTCGAGCTCTAATAAGGAGAGGAAAGAGGACCACTCTTTCTTTTTCACGAGTTTTTTAATTTTTTTTTGTAAACAGGAATTCGAACGAGGTTCCACTCAGGAAGTGAGTCTCAGTGAGATCTCGGACAGTACTGGCAGTATGACTATCAAACAACTGAGCAAGCCGTTCACACAGGATATGCTCAGCACCAAGGTATTTATACTACTAGCAGCCCGTCCCGGCTTCGCTTGGGTGGACATTAATTATTTAAACATTTTGGCATAATTTTTATTTTTTTCTTGCAATTAAAATAGCATAATATATTAATCATGGAGAATTTAGCATTCAAATGGTCAAAGAATTTTTAAAATTCGTCCAGTACTTTTAGAGCCAATTCCTTACCAACATACTTCGCCTTCTCTTAAAGGTCCCCGAAGGGGTAGGCAGAGGTGTATAGGTGGTCCCCACACACCCACTTTCCGCCAGAGATATATTTTAGGTCCCAACGTGACATGGCGAGTCCGTCGCCGTTACTCAAGCACGACTATACATACGTCTTTGAATTGCTTCTCAGACGTATCCAGGTTTCCTCTCGATGTTTTCCTTCACCGTAAAGCTCGTGTGAATAATCACTATAAATAAATGTAGAAAAACTCACTCCAGTGGGGATTGGAACTCGCGCCGTTTGCGTGGCAGGCGGGTGCTGTGACCTCTCGGCCACGCCGCCTCCTCTTGTCCTGACGTATAAGTGGTATGGTATCGCAGTGCAGGCGCAACCCTCGTTCCCTCCCGATGTTTTCCTACGCCGTAAAGCTCGTGATGTGACTAATCACTGAACTTAATTAGTAAACAAGGCAACTATTCAACCCTCGGCCAATATAGCACATTAGATAATCCTCACTCTTTGAAACGCTATTTTTAGTTAAAGAAGTCGTAAGAACACGTTAATTTATTTCGCTTAATATATATCTTTGCAGGAATGCTACATTCTTGATACCGGTAGCTATAGCGGTGTCTACGTGTGGGTTGGCCGAGAGTCCAACGAGAAGGTAAATACATACTTGTAAATATTTACAAATTCCATTCAATTTACAAACTGTTTCCATGTAAACATTCAACAGGTACCTCCTCGCGTCGTTTTCCTCATTACTGAGGGTCGTGACTCCCCCACTGCATCAGTTTCTCCCGCACGATTTCCCTCCATTTGCTGCGATCCTTAGCTTCATGAAGGGCACCGTGGAAGTTGATGTCTAGAGAAGATCGTATTTGGTCCGACCATCTCGTGGGACTGCGTCCTCTAGGACGCTTGCCATCTACCTTGCCTGTCACCATCAGCTGTTCAAGGTTGTGACCCTCTTTACGCGCAATATGTCCGAAGAATTCCAGCACCCTACGAAGGCATACAGTAGAAAGTCTAGTTTTGACATTAAGCTCTCTCAGAATAGACACGTTGGTGCGAAAGGCGGTCCATGGAATTTGTAACATTTTTCTCCAGCACCACATTTCGAAGGCGTCTATTCGGTCTCTGTCGGCCTTTTTCAGTGTCCAGGTCTCCGCTCCATAATGATATGGAAAACTAAAGAAGTTACCAATTACATTTTAGTTTTTCGCGTTGAGTTACGGTCTCTCCATATCTTATGCAGCTGGGACATTGCGTTTTATTGCATCCTATACGTCTCCTTATCTCTTTTCGCATGATCTGTTGTAATGTTGGACCCTAGGTCAAATGAAGTCGCTCACGATTTCAGGTTCAGCGTTCCCGTGAGTTCAAGGCTGTTGGTACGATCCACTATCATAACTTTGGTTTTGCTATGATTGATTTTTAGCCCCAATAGCAAACTGATGTACTCAATCCGGGCCAGCAGGTTCACCATCTCGGTTTCACTTGCAGCAAGGAGTGTGGTGTCATCTGCGTAGCGGAGGTTTGTTATTTTAGTGCCACCTATTGTGACTCCACCCTCCCAACCTTCACATGCCCGCCTGATTATGTACTCTCCATAGGCGTTAAAGAGAATTGGAGACAGGATGCATCCCTGTCTTACCCCTTTACCGAAACTAAAACGCTCTGATGTATAGTTCTCGACCTTAACCATTCCTTGATTGTCCAGGTACAGAGAACGGATGAGGGCAACGAGGTGTTGAGGTACTCCTAGTTCACTAAGTACCCTCCATAGGTCGGACCATACCACACAGTCAAAGGCTTTGCTGTAGTCGATAAAGCAAAAGATGGTGGGTGTGTTGAACTCGTAGGCCTTTTCAACTAGTTGGCGAATGTTTAGAATTTGCTCGCGGGTACCTTTGCCCTTTACAAAACCCGCCTGTTCCTGTGGAATTTGCCAGTTCAGAAAGTATCGGCAACGTAAAGGCAAAGTAAAGGCAACAGGTACATAAAGAATCAAATTAGTCGGACTGTTGCAATAAGAGGCCTACCACCTAGTACCCAGTCCCTTATGGCCAGTAATGTGACTAGCTGCAGTGCCCTCCACACCGGCACACAGTGTAGTGTACGTACACTAGTGCTTGGCGGCAGGATATCTGACACTGCGGTGGTACCCACCTAGCCGGACTGTTGCAATAAGAGGCCTACCACCTAGTACCCAGTCCCTTATGGCCAGTAATGTGACTAGCTACAGTGCCCTCCACACCGGCACACAGTGTAGTGTACGTACACTAGTGCTTGGCGGCAGGATATCTGACACTGCGGTGGTACCCACCTAGCCGGACTGTTGCAATAAGAGGCCTACCACCTAGTACCCAGTCCCTTATGGCCAGTAATGTGACTAGCTACAGTGCCCTTCACACCGCGGCACACAGTGTAGTGTACGTACACTAGTGCTTGGCGGCAGGATATCTGACACTGCGGTGGTACCCACCTAGCCGGACTGTTGCAATAAGAGGCCTACCACCTAGTACCCAGTCCCTTATGGCCAGTAATGTGACTAGCTACAGTGCCCTCCACACCGGCACACAGTGTAGTGTACGTACACTAGTGCTTGGCGGCAGGATATCTGACACTGCGGTGGTACCCACCTAGCCGGACTGTTGCAATAAGAGGCCTACCACCTAGTACCCAGTCCCTTATGGCCAGTAATGTGACTAGCTACAGTGCCCTCCACACCGGCACACAGTGTAGTGTACGTACACTAGTGCTTGGCGGCAGGATATCTGACACTGCGGTGGTACCCACCTAGCCGGACTGTTGCAATAAGAGGCCTACCACCTAGTACCCAGTCCCTTATGGCCAGTAATGTGACTAGCTACAGTGCCCTTCACACCGGCACACAGTGTAGTGTACGTACACTAGTGCTTGGCGGCAGGATATCTGACACTGCGGTGGTACCCACCTAGCCGGACTGTTGCAATAAGAGGCCTACCACCTAGTACCCAGTCCCTTATGGCCAGTAATGTGACTAGCTACAGTGCCCTTCACACCGGCACACAGTGTAGCGTACGTACACTAGTGCTTGGCGGCAGGATATCTGACACTGCGGTGGTACCCACCTAGCCGGACTGTTGCAATAAGAGGCCTACCACCTAGTACCCAGTCCCTTATGGCCAGTAATGTGACTAGCTACAGTGCCCTCCACACCGGCACACAGTGTAGTGTACGCACACCAGTGCTTGGCGGCAGGATATCTGACACTGCGGTGGTACCCACCTAGCCGGACTGTTGCAATAAGAGGCCTACCACCTAGTACCCAGTCCCTTATGGCCAGTAATGTGACTAGCTACAGTGCCCTTCACACCGGCACACAGTGTAGTGTACGTACACTAGTGCTTGGCGGCAGGATATCTGACACTGCGATGGTACCCACCTAGCCGGACTGTTGCAATAAGAGGCCTACCACCTAGTACCCAGTCCCTTATGGCCAGTAATGTGACTAGCTACAGTGCCCTCCACACTGGCACACAGTGTAGTGTACGTACACTAGTGCTTGGCGGCAGGATATCTGACACTGCGGTGGTACCCACCTAGCCGGACTGTTGCAATAAGAGGCCTACCACCTAGTACCCAGTCCCTTATGGCCAGTCATGTGACTAGCTACAGTGACCTCACGTTACAATCACCCATCTGTTAGTCATCCTCAACACGTCTTTTGTCCACAGCTCGCGTACTGCATAGAAGCGAATGCACCCAACTGTGACAAGTTAATCCAGACTGTTGTCATGTTTTATGACAAACTCCCAGCGTGTGACAGGAGAGTTGTCACACTTTCCCTGCTTACCGCTCCAGTAGACTTGAGGAATGTATGTTGCTTGTTAACATATTATCTTTTAACATATTGAGAGCTGTGGTGGCCGAGTGGTTCGAGAAGTTGCTAGACAAAGATTGCAAGTTCGAATCCCGACTGTACCTGTGAGTTCTTCTGAACTTAAGTACAGTGATTAGTCACACCACGAGCTTTACGGTGAAGGAAAACATGGGAACACCTCTCTCTGGGGATGGGTGTTAATGTCTGCGGCACATTTTTTTATTGCTTTTCTGTTCTTAAGTTAATTTATTAAATGCTTTGGGAATTACGTGTCTTTAAAAAAAAGTGTATTATTTAGTAAGTTGTGTATCTACTATCAAAATTATGTATAAATTCAAATTTGTGTAGAGCTATTAAAAATGTGTATGAATTCAAATTTGTGTAGGCCTAGCAAAATTGTGTAGGGCTATCAAAATTGTGTCTGAATTCAAGTTTGTGTACGATAATCTTCACTGTGTGTGGTTTTCAAAAGTGTGTGTGTGTAATTACAATACGCTTTTTTTTTTCAGACGGCAATACTATTCTTGACGGTCGAATCTTGCCGCGACGCTGCCAGTTTGGACAAATTCCTAACAATTTGGAAGGATCTATTCAATTCGGACAATGGTAGGAATATTGTTGTGATCGAAAAATGCCAACTCGTGTTCGAGATCTTCATGAGTTACCTCGTCACCACATTGGAAGGTTACATGGCTGATTGGGGTCAGGATGTGGTGAGTCAATTATTTTCAAGTTTCATAGGAAGCAATAGTTAAAATATGTGTTGTTATTTAACCCCTCCCCCCCCTCCCCCCCTCCCCCCGCGTTTTCCTTGCGGGTGGGTTTCATAAAATCCGTTCTTAGCTGACCTCTACACCGGGGGAGGAATACTCCTACCAAATTTCAAGTCAATCGGCCTTATAGTTCCTGAGATTTCGTGATGAGTGAGTTCACAAATGGGATCTCCTATATATATTGAATCTTATATAACTTTCTTTTCTCAATTCGGTTTTTGTTACAATAATAATTTTACTTTTTATTATTTAAATTTATTCCATATCTTGACCAGAATTAGTTACAGTACTGATGACAATATTTGTGTCACTTGTTTAATTTGTCTAATTTGTGAATGTGAGAACATTGTAGGCTTTGTAGATTCTTAGATCTTGCTAACATTGTTATAATTAT
>JACCPG010004863.1:0-30282 GCA_016069955.1 Drepana arcuata | reverse complement strand
GCTGCTCGCGATTAACAATAAGATATTAAATTGCAACCCAACCCCTTGTGCAAACAGAAATCAATCATCTTTCCATAACGGAGAGGGTTAACGCTATTCAAATATCTCGCAATCGAAATATTCGCTTGGGTAGTGAATTAAGGAAAGCACTCCTTGGTTTGTGAAGAATTATCGACCCGTAAAATTGGGAAATATATATGAATACTTATACTTATGTATATACATTAAGATTAGGCTGTGGAATGAGCTCCCCGTTGAGGTTATTCCCTGAAGAGTACAGCATGGAGTTTTTCAAGGCGGCGGTAACCGCTTACCATTAGGCAGACCGCATGCTTGTTTGCCACCCGTGCGGTATAAAATAAAAATGATCATGATAGTCCTCTGAGCCATGTTGCCATAAGCTAAATTTATTTATAAGTCATCACGCCGAGTCCTTCACGGGGTAGCCAGAGACCCAAGGGCACCAGTTTTCTTTTGATCTTCAGACATATTTAAACATGCTCGCCGGTTCTACTACTCTCCGTAAATCTTGAAGAGCGGTAAGTGGTGAGAAATAATTATGATTAATAATTCCCACGATAGCGATACTTCATAAGGGAAGGCGTGAGGATATTACCTCACGCCTTCCCACAAGGGTCCCCGAAGGGCTAGGCAGAGGTTTATAGTTAGTATACACAAGGACCCACTTTCCGCCAGAGATATATTTTAGGTGCCAACGTGACAGATGGCGAGTCCATACTTTACTCAAGACTCGTTACTCAAGGACTACTCTCTATACATGCAGGTTTCCTTCACCGTAAAGCGATACATACTTTACTATTATCTGCTTAAATTGCAAGATAGCGACGTTTTTCTATAAAATGCACACTAAGTGATCCCTCTTAAAACTTGAGCCCCAACTTAAGATGCAAGCTCACGAGCTCTTAACTTCTTCCACATTAAGTAATTAAGGAAAGTTAAGGAATTCTGGAACCCAACTACTTATAAACTGTTATAAGCACTCAGTGAATTTATGTTTGAAGACTTATTTGAAGCATTTTAAACGAAAACAAAATATGTATTAAAGCCGCGATAGCCTCCTGCGACCTACACGTTTTACATTCCCAGCCAACTTTACCAAAGCGTTGGTTTTATTATTAGGTACTACAGGTAGATGGCGGTGTGTGGGTCCTATCGATACACTTCTGCCTACCCCTTCGGGGACCTTTGTGGGAAGGCGTGGGGATATGTTAATATTTTTCGGGAAGTTAGATCTTACATTACAAATGTTTTTTTTTTTCATATTCGACTTTACCTTAGTAGCCTTTAGTAATATTTGTTCTGTATTCCTGTATTCCATATTGAAGTTACGAAAGTAACTTTATTTTTCTATGCATACTTACCTACATACCCTCAAAATTAACCCTTCCCTTATATAATGTAAGAGATCTAATTAATATTTTTTGTTTTGTAAGAATTTTGAGAAAAATCTTAGTATCGAACCTCAAACATTTCTGGAGTGCCTTGAAACAGAAAATTTACAAACTCTTTGCCTATATAATAGCAGTATTAATTTATAAGAGAAGCAAAATACTTTTATCAAGACATGACTTTGAATGACTCGTCTTGGTGCCCGGCCGCTTCATTTAACGCCCGAACTTTTGGTATTATAAGGATAATTTAACACGACACTAACTCAAAACTTTACTTATCTCACACAGTGCTCTTTTAAATGGTTCTCAAAATTCATGGATGTACGAAGAAGCTCAGCAATTTGCCGTCGAGACATGCTTGTTAGCAAAACGGAGGGTACGAGTGACCCATTCAACTTGGTGAGTTTTGCCAAGTTCAGTGGCGTACCAGATAAAATTGGCTATCAACTGGTAATTTTTTCACGTGCGTCGTTTATTTAAGTTTGCGCATTGGGTAACCTAAACTCTTGTTAATAATTATTATTGAGTAGACCTTAGTTTAGGTAATAATGAAGTGAAAATAATGAAGGTGTAGGCAGAAGTGTATACACTAAAGGTGTGTACTACCCACACACCTACTTTCTGCCAGAGATATTTTGAGGGTTTTTTTCGGGGACCCTTGTGGGAAGGCGTGAGGATGATATACCTATATAAATAATGAAGTAAGAAGTACTGGTCGAATGGTTACATAGCAGTCACATGCAAAATATAGAACGCAAGGTCCATATCGTAGAAATCTGTAGCAATAATTTATAGTCATACATCGCTTGATAAACTTTATGTGAAAGAAAATATCGTAAGAAAACCGGTATGCGTGAAGAAAGTGATTCGAAGACATTTGTTGTCACAAATGCGTGAGGAACGGTGGCGGTATCGTTGGCACATTAATATCACCCACTTTCGGCCAGAGATATTTTGAAGGTTTTTTTCGGGGACCCTTGTGGGAAGGCGTGAGGATGATATACCTATATAAATAATGAAGTAAGAAGTACTGGTCGAATAGTAACATAGCAGTCACATGCAAAATCTAGAACGCAAGGTCCATATCGTAGAAATCTGTAGCAATAATTTATAGTCATACATCGCTTGATAAACTTTATGCGAAAGAAAATATCGTAAGGAAACCGGCATGCGTGAAGAAAGTGATTCGAAGACATTTGTTGTCACAAATGCGTGAGGAACGGTCGCGGTATCGTTGGCACATTAATATAACTAAAGAAAATTTACTTTACAATTACAATAATTTGAGTTGTCGATCTTAAATGGCAGAGGAAGTAAGATTTCCTAGTTAAGTTTACAACTTAATACAAATTTACCGATGAGGAGCATCGGCGAAATTCGTGCAACCCGATCACTTCCGAACCAACTAACTTTGTTAGACGTTATATTGACATGGATTTAAATTGTAGCTTACAGAGACAATTATAATATATATAATATAATAATAATAATATATCCTCACGCCCTCCCACAAGGGTCCCCGAAGGGGTAGGCAGAGGTGTATAGGTAATACCCACACACCCACTTTCCGCCAGAGGTATATTAGGTGCCAACGTGACAGATGGCGAGTCCATCGCCGTTACTCAAGCACGACTATACATACGCCTTTGAATTTCTTCAGACGTATGCAGGTTTCCTCTCGATGTTTTCCTTCACCGTAAAGCTCGTGGTGTGACTAATCACTGTACTTAAGTTCAGAAAAACTCATTGGTACAGGCGGGATTCGAACTTGCGACCTTTGCGTCGCAGGCAACTGCTCGAACCACTCGGCCACCACGGCTCTTAGGCGCTACCGAATGAAATTAAATAACATAATAAATTAAATAACATAAAGGGTCTCATATAAACCACATGTCTTAAAACGTCCTCTTGCAAACATAATTTGGGAATGTAACAGGTTTATATGATGTCTATTATAAATCTTTTCCGTCCGAACTCTTCAATCAAGATTGCATTACTAACCGCCGGTTTCTCGTACGCATTTCTATCCATAAAATTACGTGACAGATTGTCAATCTCTGATTAGACGTAGTTTGGGTTGCTAGAAGCTTCAACTGACAAACTGTTGGCAGTTTGTCAACGGTATGTCAAATCCCAAATCAATTGCCGATTAGAGCCATTTTGAGTTTCTGAACGCATTTTCTCTTCGTTAACAGATTGTTGACATACAATTTTTAATTGTAGATTATCGAGGAATTATCGACGTGTTAACGCAAGTATTCCGATTTTAACTGCAATTTCTAAGCGGATTTAATAGGATATAGGGATGTTACGAAATAATCGATTTTTATTTATCGTTTTTTATAACAATATTAATATAAAACTTAATTTGTATCAATAATGCTATTTGGTTTCCTAATTCCTTACGTTGAAATATTAATAGAACATTGCTTTTGATTTTTAGTTTTGAATTGGTTATTTTTTTATTCATATAATTTTATTTTATTTTTAATCTGATATTTTTTTAATATGAATCTCTTAAGACAAACCCTAAGACATAAGTGTGTAAAGTTATAGAAATCGAAATAATATTTTAATAATAGCAAAAATATTAGAAATTGGCAAGTTTCAAATCATCATCATCAAGCCCTGTCGGGAACCTACCTATATGTTGAATTACTATAAATTATATAATATAAGTATTAGATAACTGAAGCCGTGGTGGCCGAGTGGTTCGAGCAGTTGCCTGCGACGCAAAGGTCGCAAGTTCGAATCCCGACTGTACCAATGAGTTTTTCTAAAACCTGGCACAGTGATTAGTCACAATCTAATGAGCTTTACGGTTAAGGAAAACATCGAGAGGAAACCTGCATACGTCTGAGGAGCAATTCAAAGGCGTATGTATAGTCGTGCTTGAGTAACGGCGATGGACTCGCCATCTGTCACGTTGGCACCTAATATACCTCTGGCGGAAAAGTGGGTGTGTGGGTATTACCTATACACCTCTGCCTACCCCTTCGGGGACCCTTGTGGGAAGGCGTGAGGATATATTATATTATATTATATTATTATATTAAGTATTAGAATAAAATATAAGTAGATAAATCGCGTTCTGTGTAATGTTTACGCGACAGCGGCGGCATTTTAACATTTACTCTTTATTTATTTATATTCTTTACACTTCTTTATCACACGAAAACTGAAGTACCTAAGCAAACAAGATAAACAACAACAAATCAAACTTTTGTCCAACTAACGAAACTTCAGCTCCCGGAAGACAAGGACGAAGCTATATGCTAGAGGGAAATAGACATACTTTAAAAAATAATTCGGCTGTCAACAGTAGATTAGTTAATTTTTCGATGATTTGCGTTCTAGAAACTCAACGCTCGATGACAGATTGTTAACAGATTGTTATTGTGACAATCTGTTGACTAATTCGTCGTGCTAAAATTGTACCAGAAACCGGCTGTTAGTCTCTTTTCTATCACGTACATTTAGAAATGTACACGAATAAACACAACAGGCTTACAATTTGTGATATCTAGGAAGGTCACTCACCTTTAACGCGGAAAATAATGATCATTTATAGAATAGGCATAATAGGCAATATATATATATATAAAAGAACACAGCTAGTAAACAATATTATTAAGGTAGCAGTTGCTTAATATTTTTTGCCAAGACGAAATTTATTTCGCATTTCCGTTTGCCAGTTAAAAACAAAAGTCTATTTGCAGAATTTTCAAAGCCCGTGGCTGCTTCCAAATTTGAATCAGTGCCAAGTCCCGCAATCACGGTGACTACTACGGTATGTAGGCCAAGAGGCTGCGGCTTTTCCTTCGACGTAAACAATAGTAGCTCTACAACTATTTTGAAACTAGGTCTAGTTTAGCTCACGACTGTGAGATCTTTTGCGAGCTGAAACTGAAAGAATAATCTTCACGCCTACCCACAAGGGTCGCCGAAAGGGTAGGCAGGGGTAGAGGTAGTACTCACACACCCACTTTCCGCCAGAAATATATTTAAGGTATCCTTTTACCCCTAGATACGCGATACCCCTAGTGTTGCAAGCGTCCATAGGCGGCTGTAACCGCTTGCCATCAGGCGGTCCGCAAGATTTGTTGCCCAGGTGAAAAAAATATACATTTTTAATGTATATTTTATAAATACCATCAGATAGATCAAATGTTTCTTTGTTATATTACGGAAATGATTTGTCATTTGCATGACTAACATCCACGCAATAATAATAAACCCTTCGTCGCAAATAAATATCTTTTTCCGTATTTACAAATGGAAAGGAATCTGGAGAGCTGATGAAATATATTTACTTACAAGAGATTTAGTCACATATCCTGAAAATGTCTTCCCCATATTTGTTGATAAATATGTCTCGCCGATCAAACAACGTATCCGATAGAATATTTGCTCGATCCTTCGATATCCTGGCATCGTTCTGGTATAAAGTACAGGCGATTTAATCTTAAATACGTAATAATTGGGAAAAAGTACATAATTCATCCGATCGTACTATAGTCGTGCTTGAGTAACGGCGATGGACTCGCCATCTGTCACGTTGACATCTAAAGTATATATCTGGCGGAAAGTGGGTCTGTGAGTATTACGGCAATCCTTATGGGGAGACGTGAGTGTATATATATATATATATATAATAAGCAGTATACCTCACTGACCACATGCTGGTCTATGAGTATTAAACTTACCACGTATAACATGTAAATTAATATTACGTCATATTCATATCAGAAGACTTTCATACCATAAACGCTCAAGTTGTGGTATGAACTCCACGCTGAGGGTTTCCGTAGACAATACTATACGTAGGTTTCTTTATATATGGTGTGATGAATTTGTTGAAGGGTCAGCTACTTTGGTGTTGCAAGCGTCCAAAGGTCAAATGTAATCACATACACAGGCTGGCTGCAAACTTATTCGCTACTGTCGTGTATAATCTTATCGTTGATATATAGCTTATGAACAGATGAATTTATCATCATCATCACCATTAGTCCACTGCCGGACATACGCCTTCCCTAATAACCGCCATAGCGCCTGTCTTCAGCCTGCCGCATCCAGCATCTGCCAGCAGTCCTTCGTAGATCGTCATCCCACCTGGTCGGAGGTCGTCCTACACTACGTTTGCCGTGTCGAGTTCTCCACTCAAGAACACGTTTACCCCAGCGGTTGTCGGTTCTTCGCGAGATATGGGAAGATGAATTTATGTGATGTCCAAAATATGTTTAATAACTATTTCTAAATTCGCCTGTCGCTTATGCCTCATACCAGCTCTTGCATGCAGAATCGAGAATGTTGAATAGTTTCACTTTTCCGCACCGTTGAACTGTACCCTATGAATATATACGGGAAAGTTTAAAAATGGAAATCATTCAAGACACACTTTTGAATTGCTCTCTCAAGTGTTCCTGGATTTAAAAAATACGTTGTTCTATTTTTGAGTGAAACAAATTGCCTTAAATTTTATTTAAGAAAAAGTTTTGAATTAAGCGCAGTCTGCTTATGAGAAGAAATAATTAACTGTTTTTTCAGTAAAAAAATAGATTATTATTTATCACGTTTGTCAATTATTAAGTAAAGTAGCAGTTACCTAACTTGGTTGGTACCTGAATATAAAAAGTCTCGTTACAATCCTTGCAAATACAAAAATATTACCACCTTTACGATACAAAGGCAGCTTCAAAGATCCACGCCAGCAGGCCAATTCTCAATTCTCGCACTTTCCAATTAAAGAACAAAAGGGTGTATTGTACCGTTTTGAACGTTACAAAGGGTAGTTGCACTCTATCCCGGCCACTTAGTCCCCTCTCGCTTTGTACTGCGTTTTAAAATTCCACATAAAGTTGTTTTATTTACACCGTTGCGTATAAGCCTTTGAATATCTTCGCAAGCATATGCAGGTTTCCTCTCGTTTTTTGTATGTCACCACAAAGCTCGTGGTGTGATTCGTCGCTCTACTTAAGTTTAGAAGAACTCATTGAACAAGTCAGTATTCGAGCTTGCAATAATTGCGACTACAACCAACCACACGGCCATAACGGCCGTGTGGTTGCCATACAGTTTCCACATATGAGTAATATATATTATACTACGTTAATTTAACCGTAATAGTTCGCCAAATAGCATGAATGATATGTGCTCTGTTAGTCTATCTCTATCTATCTGTCTATCCTAGAAATTGTGTAATTAATTTATATTTATTTAAATATTATTAAAGTCTATTTGAAAATCATCTAACCTAATAAAATGGATATCTTAATGTAACGCCGTAATCCTTGTCTGAATTCTTTTTTAATTGAGTTTTGTTTTTTTGAAAATTGAGAAAACCTTTCTATTCATATTCTATCATTATTGCAATTTAACTTTCTAAACGTCATATGTATGATAGTATATTCAAATATGACCACGTATCGAGTCTTATTTAAATATCAAGGGATATTTAAATATCACGGTTCGGTGTGACAAGCTGTCATCTAGTACTTGTGCAAATGCTCCAATATGTCTCGATTCTCGCAGTTATTTCAGATTTCAATTGCTCAAGCAGAAACCTTGTTCAAACTTTCGATACGTCTTCAATTGTGTTTAGATAGAAAATATTTTAAGGATTTTACTTTTGATATGTTTGTGAATCACAAACGCACTATATATCCCCACAAGGGTCCATTTTTAGGTGAAAACTTGCCAGATAGCGAGACCGTTGTAGTGTCTTAAGCACATTATTCACAATAGTTTTGCACAATATTCATTACAAAGAAGAAAACGTGCATAACGTTTTCTTACGACTTTCTCACGGAAATATTTCTTCCTTATATTTTTCTCTTTAAGATTTTTTAGAACGTGACAAATAACCTTAAACTTTCACATAAAGAACGCTGGAAGAATTTTGTTCGTTTGCAACCCCGACGACAAGAAATTAAATTTTAAAATGAGATCGGTCAGCTCAGTTTAATGTCTGCGCGTCATGCTACAGTCAACTTGCGTGTCTGTCAACTATTCAATTGACGCCTATTTTGTTGTGGTGCAATATTTTTCAAAGGTCGGTACTTATAAGGATTACGCGTTGTATTTTAAATGTTTTAAAAACTTTTAAAATTATCCCTCAATAATATGTGGGCTTGGCTATCTAGTTTTTTTATTTTATAAACAATTATGGTACAAGTATACTGACTAAAGCGGAGCGATTAATACATACATATAATCACGCCTCTTTCCCGTAGGGGTCGGCAGAGACCACTTCTTTCCATTTGCTACGATCCTTACATACTTGTCTCGATTCGTCCAATTTTCATTATTCCCTTCATACATGCTCTTCGGTTTAGGGTACTCTTGACCTGGCCTTTTTTTACAGACATTAAGAAATCGTATAAACCCGCTTACTACATGTAAATACACCTTTCGACAGTTTCATTTGGTGCTTATAGGGTGTATCCATATCCAGGTCTTACTTTTGTTTTCGACCAAATATCAGTGAAATACGAATTAATAATGTGTATTAACCCCTATAAGCACCAAATGAAACTGTCGAAAGGTGTATTTACATGTAGTAAGCGGGTTTATACGATTTCTTAATGTCTGTAAAAAAAGGCCAGGTCAAGAGTACCCTAAACCGAAGAGCATGTATGAAGGGAATAATGAAAATTGGACGAATCGAGACAAGTATGTAAGGATCGTAGCAAATGGAAAGAAGTGGTCTCTGCCGACCCCTACGGGAAAGAGGCGTGATTATATGTATGTATTAATCGCTCCGCTTTAGTCAGTATACTTGTACCAAACACAAACCTGGAAGGATTAACAGGTTTCTAGGTTTACGACTTCATAACGACGCGCTAAACAGTGAAATATGTAATTCTTGCATGATTACTTTATACTGTATGTATCAAGCCTACTAGTTCGACTTCTAGCCAGGACTTTAATATTAAAAATATTTGTACCCCGCGTTGTGGCGTGTAATGACACGATCTCTATGGCAGTTTAATTTCATTACGAATGTTGACTTCTGCTTTCTTTATTTCATTACGAATTCATTTTGAAAAAAATCTAGCACACGTCAATTCCAGAAGATTGAAATGTCTCCATGCGAAATTTAATCTAATTTCGTTTATGGATTTACATGTGGTAGCATGAAATTTGCTAACGTTCCATGACGTGGTTGTTTTTTTTCTAGAATAAAACATATACTATGCCCTAATCTCGCTCATAATCTATGTCTATATTAAAATCAATACGGTTCTGGCGTGATTGAGTAAAAAATATCCATACATTGTCACAAATTTTCGAATTATTAATGAAAATGTATACAATGAGTGAGAGTGGGTGAGAGAACAAATACGGTGAAGGAAAACATCGAGAGGAAACCTGCATACGTCTGAGAAGAAATTCAAAGGCGTATGTATAGTCGTGCTTGAGTAACGGCGATGGACTGGCCATCTGTCACGTTGGCACCTAATATACCTCTGGCGGAAAGTGGGTGTGTGGGTATTACCTATACACCTCTGCCTACCCCTTTGGGGACCCTTATGGGAAGGCGTGAGGATATATTATATTATTATAATTTTATCTTATATTCGGGTCTTTGGAGGTTTTTGTTTTATCACAATTCACAAAACCCTTGAAGAAAGTTGAAAGAAAACCAGTTTTTAAGGTTCATTTGTGTAGCTTTTTGTTACTCGTGTACTTTCTATGCAACACATTTGATTTTCTCAAGTTCACCTTTTGCTTACAAGCACCAAGTTTCCGGTTGAACTTCAACTATTGCGGTTCGACACGACTGGCGCTCGAGCTAGATTAAGCAAACTTCGGTAAACTTCGACGATATACCGAAGCGAAGCAAAACAATGCCAACATGATACTCTTTGGGATATTGAAATAACTTGTTGTAAAGATAAAGAATTTAAGTTCTTAAGTTTGCATCTTTCTTCTTCTGTAAATGAAAACGGTGATAACCTCAAATGTTTTGAAATAAGTTTGATAATAATTAACCTTTTTGATTTATTACAGAAAAAAACATTAATTAATAAATGTTTAACTTTACTTTCTGAATATGTTTACGCTCGTCGTTTATCGCCTTTTCATTTTGATTTAAAAATAGTGTAAGCGTTTATGTTGTTAATTTTCTTATAGGAGTGCTTCAGAATACAATTTCATGACTATTTTTAGGACTACTTCTAATGATAGTGCTAATAATCCCTAAAAATATATCCCTAACAGAGTAAAAAAAATCGTTGTGGCTGAGTGGTTCGAGTGGTTACCAACAGCACTAAGATTGCAAGGTCGAAATCCACCTGTACCAATGAGTGTTTCTGAACTTAAGTACAGATTATTCACATCGCGAGCGAATCGAGGAAACATCGAAAGGAAACCTGCATACGTTTGGGAAGAAATTCAAAGGCGTATGTTTAGTCGTACTTGAGTAACGGCGATGCACTCGCTATGTATAACGTTAGCACCTAAAATATATCTCTGGCGGAAAGCGAGTGTGTGGGTACTACCTATACACCTTACACCTCTGCCTACCCCTTCGGGATCCTAGTGGGAAGGCGTGAGAATAGATATTTCCCTAGAAACTGTAGGTACAATTCACCGCTTGCGAATAATTAAACATACGTGAACAGTGCTACGGACAGAAGCAAATCATAAAACTCGTTCGCCATTCCGTTTAGACGCAGCGCAAAGCGGAGCCGCAAAATGCAATCTGAAATTAGGGTCCAACGTGTGTGGATCTGACATCTACTTACCGCGATGCAACCACAACTATTTAGAGTTTTGACGATAAATTGAATTTAAACGCCCATTTTGCACTTGTAAATTGTTAAATGACTAAGTATAGGTGTATAATATGTATATAATATGGAGCCTGATATTTGAACAATGGATAAATAAAGTAACAGGGTGCTTAGGTGTATTAGAGATTTTTAAAGTGCTCGTAATTTTTCCATCAAGCAGTGTGCTTTGCTTATGAATGAATCAATTTTGCATAGGACTTTTTGAAATCCATACTTAGCGGGTTAAAATAATGTGTCAAGTAACTATGCTAAATTCCAAGCGTATAATTTTAGAGATCACGTGATAAGTCAGTGATATTTCGCATGTTTATGTGCAAGTTCAAATCGAAGTGGTATTCTATAAGTAATTTCTTGTTAAGTTAAATAAAGACAGTTATTACGCCACGAGCTTTATGATGAAAAAAAAAAACATCGAGAGGTACAGGTAGGAGAGGTTCAGAAAAGACACTCTTGATCTCAATCATAATATATATGCCTATCATCATGTTTTGCCTTTATCTACCTAACTATATACTTACAACCAATTTCGCTTCATACACATACACCAGTCTCTTGGTTAGAGCTGGGTCTGCAAAATTTACTGAAATGAAAAATGTAAGCCGGTGGAAAGACATTGGCAAAAAATATTGGACTGAAATTGGATTTGTCCTTGTTTTGGATCATTTTATTTTCCACTATCCAGCACTAGCGTTAACAATTGTATACTCGTTAACACATACACACACGTTTCTTTGTTCTGATTGGCAATTGTTTGGGCTGTCGAAAGTAAAAAGATTTAAATGAGAATCCTGTTAGTTGAACAATCGGGAATATAATTGATCGACTGAAACATAATGGCTATAGCTTCAGAATGCGACGCTTTAGGTCGAACCCCGGTTTGATTCCCGCTTTGGGCGAATGTATGTGTAATGAATTCGATTATTTGTCTTAGACGTTTAACGTTCTTATGTATATAAGTCATGTTTGTGTATATATATGACAATGACAATTATCTGTGTTGTTGTGACAATTTTATTCATTTGTTTTTGTTCTCCAAAAGGAACATGTCATCTTACCTTTTAAAACTTAATAATTACCTAAACCTATTTTATTTCACATTAACTTTCATAACATCATCGTTTAATTATATCGAAGTACGCGACAGTGTATTTTATTTATACTGCGAGACCTCAAGCTAGCAATCAATTTTTAGCAAATAAAATTAATAAAATCTTCACAACTCTACCCAACCCCACAAGGGTTCCCGAAGGGGTAGTCGGAAGTCTATAGAGAGTACCCACATACTCTCCTCCAGAGAAAATATTAGGCATGTCCATCGCCGCTACTTGAGCAAGTATGTACCGTGTACGCCCTTAAATCTTCCCAAACGTATATAGGTTTCATTTTGATGTCTTCTTTCACCGTAAAATCATTTATTTAAATATCTCTAAAAACAACACAAAGTTATTAAGAACCATAAAATTTTTGTTTCTCTTAAAACTAACAAAGGGACACTTGGTTGTCTGAACAAACGAATTATCTATTCTGATATTCTCGAAAACCGGAAAATGTAATTATATTCCAACTCCAACATCTCAATTATCTTCCGCTTATATTCAGCGCACGGATAACTGTTTATTCTGACCCGGTAACTGTAGAGCCGGGTAACAGGAGATTTAAGGCTTCGACATCAAGCGGGTTTCCTGTTGAAAGATGAGATAATGTGTTTGAATTGCAATCCTAGTGAATTTACTTAAGCTCAATTTTGATATTAGATCATTTAAATACTTTTGTTTTCACAAACGAACTGTAATGTTGAGATGAGGACAAACATTTGCGTGAGATAATGATAATAAGATAATAAACACTAGAGATATACTTTGTGTGGCAAACGTCTATATGCGGTAATAATCGCCTACCTTCAGGCGCATCTCATGATTGCTTGCCACCTTAGTGGTACAAAGAAAATTTTACCGCAAGCTTACGCTGATATCATCATCAATGAAGATGAACGATGAGAAGTCCAAGCTCGCAAAAAGTATTCTGATTAAAATTTGTCATAAAAAATTGAATAAGGCCGCATTCCTACTACACCGACTTTAAGTATTAATAATATTAGTATACTTTTTAAAATCAAGATCGATAAAATAAAATATATCCTCACGCCTTCCCACAAGCGTCCCCGAAGGGGTAGGCAGAGGTGTATAGATAATACCCACACACCCACTTTCCGCCAGAGGTATATTAGGTGAATCGATAAAATACGTGAAACAATAACTTCAGACGTATTCCAAGACAAACATCTTCGCAACAATGGCAGGGGAGATGGACAAATCTTTACGTAGACACGACAAATTATCCTTCTAACATCATATATGTGAAAGTTAGTCAGTGAGAATCTATGGATGTTTGATACTTTGTCACTAACGGTTGTACGAGTTTGGTAAAAACTTGAAGCCAAGGTATCAAGTCTTAGGTATATTATCCCTAAGTGAGTAGCATGGAATTTTTCAAGAAGGGTGTGAAAGAATCTTATAGCGGCAACCTGCGGTCAACAGTACTGGTATTGCAAGCATTTATAGACTGCGGTGACCGCTCACCATCAGGCAGACCGCAAACTTGTTTACAAAATAGCATAAAAGCCTTAAAGAGCATAGACGTCTCATCCCCCAACAAATATCAAAGGTTTTCCCGATTAACTGCGTGAGGTAGGTACTTCTACACTCTGAATAAACTTTGGATTATATGAAACGTGTTATTTTTATGTCGTTCAATCGTGCAATATCAATACAGCAAATTGATACGAGTGGCACGCGATAAGACCAATCGATAACTATACGATACGTAAGTGATATACAAATATAAATCGTAAGTTACGCAATATAATAAGCTTCCGCGCTTTCTCCAAATGTCTTGCAAGTTATATTTATTTTGCCAATATTTTTTTTTTACTTCGGTATTTTATTCAAGACAGCCTTCTGGCCTAGCGGTCGGAGTATCTGACTGCTAAACTACTGACTACTAAGGTCGCGGGTTCGATTCCTTCTGAGGGCAGATATTGTGATGAACACGAATATTTGTGCCTTAGTCGTGGACTAATCACTGTATTTAAGTCCAGGAGAACTCATTCGTACATTCGGGATTCGAACTTGCAATCTTTACGACTTCAACTATTCAAACCACCCGGCCAGCACGGCTCTTTACATACACTTAGTTATAATATTCGAAAATTGAACATACTACTGGTTTTCAAGTTCGGTAAGTGACTGAATAGGGAAATTTCACAAACTACTTCAACAAGACTACTCGGAGTTGCGTTTCCAGCAAATTGCTCGAGCTCGTGGCATCGTTCGTACTCGTGGTTGTTTTATTCACACACTCAATAACTAGAATATAAGGCTTCATTCGCACCTCTATTCAATACAACCGCATAAAAAAGTATATAAACTTTGTTGTTCTCTATAGACACTTGTGTTCTTTGTTGCTAGTACCTGGAAATGTGATGAACAATATATTATTGTATTTTAGACGATACTTATTTTGAGGTGATAGTTTTATTCTCTTTAAGGATCTTTTAATAACCAACTAAAGAGGTTAATAAGTGATATGTGACAAAAAAATATATATATTTTTCACGCCTTCGCTCCCTACAAAGATCTCCGAGGGGGTAGTCATAGAGGTGTAACAACACCATAGGCGATCCCAATGCCGTATTCAATAAAACTTTCGTAATAAGAATAGTTTCATTATTATTTAAACGTAGCAATAAAGCAAGCAATATAGAGATCTTATAAAACTCAGGTTTTCCCTGGAGACAGTATGGTGATCTTCAAGATGGATGTGAAAAGATTCCTGCGGGGTCGGCATCGCGCTGGCGGTATCCCTGTATTGAAAGCGTTCAAGCGGCATGGTCGTACTAGAATCGACCATAACTATAAAAAGAGGTACTTAGGTACCCCTTTATATGAAACTAGCTGCCCGCCCCGGCTTCGCACGGGTGCAATATTGATACTAATAATAATGAAAAAAGATAAAAATGGTTATGGTGGTATATCCTTTTGAGATAATTAAATACAATCGCGGACTTTTATATCGATCATTTGAAGATATATTACTCCGTAGTACATTCATTTGATCTATCTCGTAAGGTTTACCCAGCGTTTGCGATTTAAGCGCACAATTTTATAGATTAACTCAATTCAATAGATTACAAATCTTTGAATATTTCGTTATTTATTAAATAAGAGAAAAAGAGGCGAATTTGGAATAGTCTTGGTTTCCGATTTTTATGAATATTGTTTGATATTTGAGCAGTTTTAGCTGACCTCTACACCGCGTAAGGAATACTCCTACCAAATTTCAAGTCAATCGGCCTTATAGTTCCTGAGATATCCTAATGAGTGAGCTCACAAATCGGATCTCCCCGCACTCCACCTTGCGGGTGGAGTTTTTCAAAATCCGTTCTTAGCTGACCTCTACACCGCGTAAGGAATACTCCTACCAAATTTCAAGGCAATCTCGGCCTTACAGTTCCTGAGATTTCGTGATGAGTCAGTTAAAAAATGGGATCTCCTATATATATATATATATATATATATATATATATATATATATAATATAGATAATAAACCAGACGCAATTTGTTGTTCTAGCGCGAAAGCAATTTAAGCCGGTAAATCAAAATTTTAAGCTTTAGCAAACATTTGTTAGCGGAACTAAGCAATAAATTTATAAAAAAAAAAACTTATGGACGGAATAAATAAGCTGAAAAATTTGTCGGTAGGTACGTCCATTCCTCATACTCGCCCGAGTTTCTAGTATTTTCCGACACAGTGAACGCGAGTGCACCCGGCGCATCTCGGATATAAAATAAATATTATACAAGAGACGATATTACCTACCCCCCACCAACAGAACTTTATTGGAACATTTAAAGTCCCAAGGTAACAATATATTTAATATTACAATTCAAGTTAAGGCCTGAATATTTATACCGTAGAGTTAGAGCTTATGCGTTTTATTTTCACTATACATTTACTAGAAATAAGCTGTATATATCCCTTACTCATATAATAAATGTGAATGTAAGTTTGAATGTTCCGCTTTCACGTGAAAACTACTTAACCGATTATCATGACACTTTGTACACATACTTTTGGAGGTATTAGAAGTAACATAGGATACTTTATATTGAGAAAACACAATATTTTACGAAAGATAAAAAAGCTGTTTTGTTGAAAATTTTAATGGTGATGGTTTATACCTAGAATTAGGACATACTTTACATTTGAATCCCGAAAAATTCAAAGTTATAATATTATAAAGTATGTTGCTCTTTAAGACCGACGCTAGCAGGAAAATACATAAGCTACTTTTTCGAACTCCACGCGGGTGATGCCGCGGGCATAAGCTAGTATATATATATATATATATATATATTATATATAGGATACGTACCTACCTCTTTTTCTCATTCGCTTAATAAGAAATTGTTTTGGTACAATCAATCAATGCCAGGGTTTACTTATACATGCGAGAGCTGATCTTGCAGCAACATGTGCAGAAGCTTGCTTGCTGCTTGATGTATCGGCTTACTGATGCATATTCAGTTTTGAGGCTTATGTACTTACCAGTTGGAACTTAAATGGTTTGATTGCTAAGTCAATCCAAGTTCCGCTATTATTATTTTCGTATGTTAAGCATGGATTAGGAGTATCCTGGATTTGAGAAGGAATCATTTCTATTTAAGTTCGGATTTGCAATTTCATTCATTTCTACTTATAGAAGATGGAATGTGGTCTTGGGAACCTTATAATAATATTAAAAAAGTACTTTCAAATCAGTTGATACATTCAGATTTGGAAGGTACTAATTACTAAAAATGCAGCAAGTAGAATTGTTGTTTTTTATCATTAAGCTTTTTGGCTGCATAAGCACAGACCATGCCCACAGCATGCTTGGTAATACAATGTACATACACTCGAATGGTTTGATGGCGAAGGACTCATAATCTTTCACGTTGGAAACTAATATACCTCCGGCGAAAATGGGAATGTAGAACCTACCCTTTTAGAGACAATCGTGGCAAGGCGTAGATATATATTACAATGTGTATTGATTTCAGTACCAGGAAGTTAGAAGTTCCAGGGTACTTGGCCCCCAAAAGCAGTACCTATTTTTCAGCCACTTTTCTTCTTCCTTAATGGATTTTATAATAAGGAAGGAGAAATAATGAAGTGATTTTGTGTAACGTTGTACACGTTACACAAAATCTGTAAAATATTTTTCGCCAGACATGATCTTCAGAATTTTACTGCTGATCTAGATTAAAGATAAAACGTTACCACGTTTATTTCTGATCTTTTCTTTAGAAAGAACAGCTATTACATAAAGCCTCCTTTTAATTGTATGTAATAAGAGTAATTCATAATTAAGTATATTCATAATTTTTTGTCATATATTATTATATTATAGTTTAGAAAAACTCATTGGTACTCAGAACCCGAAGTTGCCATCTTTGCCTTGCAGGTTACTACCCGAACAACTCGGCTAACACACTCATGTGAGCGAAATTTGCATTACGTCTATGTATGTATACGTAATGCAGATTTTATGCAATACAATTAATTTATTGTCAAGCTATTGACATGATAAACAAAATATTTTTTCTACAGACTTAAGGCAATAGTTTTTAAGGCAAAAGTATTTTTTGTTAATTGTAATAAAAGTAATTGTACATAGGCGTGTACGAAAAGCTACACGTACGCCTATTTATAGAGCAAAAACAATAAATTAATACTTACTGTGAAAAGATTAGATTTTGTTCTTTGTGTTTTTGTTACGATTTAAGTCAAAACCTGCTCTACTGATTTTAAAAATTCCTTATTCATTAGAAACCTTCCTCTTTATAATGTAACATTATATTATAGGAATGCTTTGATTTTTTGTCGGTAAAAAAATAGAAAAACATATATAATGTTGATTTGGAATTTTTAATGTATGAATTTTGGTTTCTGAAATAAATGAATTATTATTATTATTATATATCCTCACGCCTTCCCACAAAGGTCCCTGAAGGGTAAGGCAGAGGTATATAGGTAGTACCCACACACCCACATTCTGCCAGAGATATATTTTAGGTGCCAACGTGACAGATGGTGAGTCCATCGCCATTAATTAACCACTATTATACATACGCCTTTGAATTTCTTCTCAGACGTATGCAAGTTTTCTCTCGATGTTTTCCTTCACCGTAAAGCTCGTGGTGTGACTAATCACTGTACTTAAGTTCAGAAAAACTCATGCGTACAGTCGGGATTCGAACTTTTGATTATGGTGTCGCAAAAACTTGTAATTATTAAAAAATAGATCAATTAAATAAAATTGTACGCGGGTGAAGTCGCAGGGCACAGCTAGTATTGTATTAATAAATATACCTATTGCCTTAATATGAACTAAACTCGTCTGCCGTACTTATGAAAGAGCGCGTAATTTTATTAGTACATTTCGAACGGGCCTAATGCAAAACGGAAACGGCTCTCCCTTGAGACAAATTCAATTATTTCCCTTTAAAACACTCGTCTCTCTCAATGAGAGCTTTGAAAATTTAAACACATTCTGACTGCAGCTGAGTGTAGGGCGTTGTACATAGCTGGTTTTTAACCTGGGAGTTGAAGTTGGGGGTTAATGAGGTGTTCGATGTATCGGTTGGTGTGCCGAGAGGGTTATCTAGTGCGCATGACAGTAAGTAACTTGTTGGCTCGTGGCGTGAACTCGAGCGGCAGTGCGACGCGGCAGGTTACTGAAGCGCGTTCCCGTTTCCGTGTACAGGAATATTTACGAAACGATTTTACGCATTCAAATCGGCGCGAATATTCGTAATTAGTTTTTTTAAACTGTAGCTTTTTTAATTTCATTATTGTTGTGACGCTTGGTCATTTAGTTTTTAATATTATTATAGTTTTTTTTTGTTTATTCTGTGTTAAAACTTGTTTCGTCTAATATCATTTTATTTTTTACCGCAGAGAAAGTACTGCGTGCTTAGCAGTGGATTTACGTTTAAAATATGGATACGACATAGCAACTCATCGACTTTAAATGTGTATAAAATGTACTTAAAAGTGAAACTTAAGTTACTGTAATGTTACTGTAAGTGATTGATTCCAAATGGCACCTAATATCCTTGTTGTCGCTTGGGTGGCCTGGCTCGCGTTGCCATTAGCAACCGGCCATCTCAACGTACTCATCAGTCAAGCTGAAGTAATGAAACTGTTAGGTAAGAATTGATTAAATTTCACTAGTTGCTAACGACTCACTGAACTATTTGGTAATAATAATGAATAAGCATTCGTAGCGTGAACTTATGTCACATCTAAGTGACGACCGTCTGGTCTAGTGGTTAGAGCTCCTGACTGCGAAACTTAAGGTCGCAGGTTTGAATCCCGCTGAGGGCAGATATTTGTGTGATGAACACGAGTATTTGTACCTTAGTCTTGGATGTCCTATGTATTTATGTATATATTTATCTATATAAGTAAATATATCGTTGTCTAGTGACCATAACACAAGCTTTGCTTAATTTGGGACTAGGTCAATTTGTGTGGAATTGTCCCAAGGTATTTATTTATTTATTATTTATTTACCTAACGACATACTTCAATGTATGATGTTTTCCTGCACTGTGAAAACTTAGGATGTTATGAAATTTTTCGACTATGTTTTGTCAAGTGTTATCAAGAGCTTTAATCGCGGTAAAGGAATACATCAAAACAGGACCAGCATACGTTTAACATTAATTCAAAGTCACGCTTAAGAAACAGCGTCGGACTTGCCATCTGTCATGTCACCTAAATGTAACTAGGTAGGTATGTATAGAAATACTTATTTTTTTAATAAGAGTTTTCTTACACTTTTGCAGCACTTCGAGGACCCTTATCGGGGACGAGAACAACGGGATATTATAATGTTTATGGAGGATGTTTAGAAACATTACGTAAACAGATTTACGAGCATATTTACTTTTTCGTATAACGTTCGCACATAAAGGACATTCGCTTAAGTTGTGGGGAAAATTCTAATTCCAATTCCAATTCAGGTTACCCAAGGGAATAGGGTATGTTATACAGACTTTTATAATTTTGCAAGTTAAGTAGAAATACTGTTTGAGTAGAAATTCTTAGTCGTAGCTGGGCAACTGAACAGCCCCATTATATTTACGTTGGCACCAAAATACCTGCACATGTTTGAGAAGATATTCAAAGGCGTATGTTTAGTCGTGCTAGAATTCGCCATCACGTTGACACCTAAAATATATCCCTAGCGGAATGTGGGTGTGTGGGTACTACATATACACCTCTGCCTAACCTTTTGGGGACCCTTATGGGAAGGCGTAAGATATTATTATTAATAATATCGTTTTTTTCATATCCTGTATGGATGTTACATGAACACACCATAATAGCGAATCTGAATTATTATTCTGAAACTAGTTGTGCCTTGTGGTATTATCCAAGAAAAAAATATTATTGCTGGTTTTTTATCTGGAATAATAAAATATTATAAAGAGGAAAGATTTGTATGTTTGTAACGAATTGGCTCAAAAAGTACTAGACCGATTTGAAAAATCATTTCACCATTGGAAAGCTACATTCGCATTTTCTTTTACAAACAAAAAATATGTCCACTCGTGCGAAGCAGGGACGGACCGCTAGTCGCTAGTCATATAATATCAATGTGTCCAGCTAATAATCTGAGCTTCCATTGCGTTCCGTTAATACTTTCGCATTCTTAATATAAGTGGGATGGTACCTAACTGACGACTGATTTGTCGCATTGTACCTAAATATAGGTGTGAAAGCTTACTACAAATCTTTATTTCAACCTTGTTAAACGTAAATTGGAAGTTATTGCTTCTGTGTGAACGAAATTTAAGTTTCCAGATTTGAGTTTATTATGTTCATAGCGTGGTAAACCGGGTCACGTATATCGTCAGATATAAGTACAAGAAAAACGGATAATTTTCTAAAAGAAGCTGTTATTAGTATAGTTAACATGTTAGTTCAAGGAATTTGTGTAATTTTTTTGCCCTCTACAATTCGTCTTACGGCTTTTACATGATGTAGTGATGATCACGACTGCATTCAATAAAGACGTTTAAATCATAAGTTACTGTTTAGCTGATTACACCATATCTTACATAAATAATTTTATACGCAAAATTTCACTAGTCCACGTACATAATATAAACCTTTTTTTTAGCCTTTGGGTCGCCAAAGGCAAAAAAATACTAGTAATTGTTTTTGTTTTCCATTGTTTACGGAAGGATTATGAACATGACTTTTCATACGACTCCTAAATGATAGACATGGCTTTATTAATATACATACGTATCATCACGATTCTCTCGCCGGCTAGAGCGACAGTTCTGTCTAGACTTACAGTTCAGGTATAATTCCATTTTTTCGCACTCATTTGTAAAAATTCACTCAATTCATACTCTGGTCACACTTTTTCCATTTATTTACCAACAATTCGTATCTTTGACACTATCACAACATGTCCGATACAAAAGATGCCTTGACGTCATCCCCTCGGCTTGGAAGATCAAAAAATGTAATTATCTACCCCTGATCTACCCTCAACCATTTATATTTGTTCTACAAATTCGACGTTTTCGTATACGCAATTGGGTACGTTTCCAATGATCGTTGCAACGACATTAAATTAACTTGCATTACTGCATCAGACAAGACGTTTATTTTTTTATTTAAAAGCACAGTTTTTAATATACATTTTTACTTTCTTTAATTAATTGGGCATCGAAATGTAATGAAAAAGTGTTACACTCTTCGCCGGAGACATATTCAGGTGTCAAAGTGATACTTGGCGAGTCTGTAGCCAGGGTCTTCTCTCTTATCTCGACTGCACTGATATTTTCTTTGAAGTTCGTCTCAACATAATATGCAGGGTTCGTAAAGAAACTTAATTTGCTTTACTTTAACCTGAACTTGTGGTGAAGCAAATTACTTCACTAATAGTACAGAAGTTTCAAATGATAGCGAGAGTAGAGAGACAGTTTTTTTTAAATGAAGGTTTATATTAATAATACTATGAAACAATTTATTTTGCCATTACAAACGGACAGTTCAAAATAATGTATTTTATTGAAATAATCACGTGGATTCTAACATATAACTGCAGATCATCAGAACTTCCGTTCGAACAAAATCGTATCGCCTCAGACAATGGAGAAAAACGAGTAGGTTCTTCAGTACACTACCACTAGTTTATTACTTTAGGGAGCATGCGACATACGACTATCGAAATTGGAATCTTATTAGAGATAAAAGTAACTTATTCCGTGTGATGAATACGCAATAGGTGACGTTTTACTCCGACCTGTCAGAGAGGAATAAAAATAAAGGCGATTGCCAAACAAGCACTTCTATGATTATTTATCATGCTTTATCTTACCGACAGTTTTCCCTATCGGTCGATATAACTTTAACATGGTAACGATAGCTCGATCGTATAAATATGTTTATGATGTCATGTAACGTTTTGGTTACATGACATCATAAATGCTTTGGGGGAGCAACGAAGTAAAATACGCTAAAAGTAAATACAATAAAATTGTTGTTTCAACTTATAGCGGAATTTTGGTTCGTCGATAAACGAAAAAAAATATAAAAAAGAAAAAATGTACACTATATAAATGTGTAGCCTATTATGTTTCACATATTTATTTTAATAATTAAATCTTAATATAAATTAGAAGTACAGTGGAATGCACACAAACCTTACCCATCAATAAAACACGCAATTACAAGACATTAACAAAGGTTAACAAACTCAATCCTTCATTCGATTACACTCACAAAATAAATCATTCTAACGACAAATGACAGTCGTATGTGTCAAAAATAATAGACTAGAGCGACATCTGTCGGGCGAGGGGAATTAATGACAGTTCAAACATCAATTTGGACAATGTCTTATCGCCTGACTCCAGGGTAGGGTGCCAACTACATACGTAGAGGCGACTTTATTGCAGAGATAATTGAACGTCTTTTGTTATGATATTGCTACTGCCTGTTCGGTTATGATTCTGTAGTCAGTATGATTAGAGTTTCCACACAGTTTGTAATTGAAGCTAAATAATAGAAAATAGTCTGCGAGAGTGTTATTAAGCTGAACTTCGAGACTGAAAATATCTAACATCTAAACTTGACGGCCGCTGGTAAGAATATTTGTGTAATGAACACGAATATATGTACGTATGTGTACCTTAGAATTTGATCTGAATCAATGATCAGGTATCTGCAGGGGTAGGCAGAAGTGTATAGGTAGTACCCACATACCCACTACCTATGTAAGCATTTATATCGTTGCATATTTCCTGTAGCATAAGTAAAATTGTAAATTGAAATATTCCAATGAAAGTTTTGGCAGGCTCTACTCTCAGAATTAGCAGTTCTGAAAGTACCTTCTACCCACTTTGAGAATTAGCTGTAATGAAGTTTCCCCACTGGATACTATTAGGAAATAGCCCACTTGTTGAGGTCGTAGAGAGGTAACGATGCGTGAACTGAAGCTAATGTTTTTGTTCACGATACACGCTTTTATACTCGGACATGTGTCTTATTTTTAAAGTAATAAATCTTTATTAGTACATATTTGCCAGGGTCGGCTGCGCGCCAGCGATTGCAAACGTATATAATAGACGGTAATAACCGCTTACCAACAGGCGGTCCGCGTCGACGCTGACACCTTTTTGGTTTAAAAAAATAAAAATAATCTTAGGATCCCAGTTGTAGGCAGTGTAAAAATATCCTCGTTTTAAGGTAGTTATATTAAAGTGCCAAAATGATAGATGGCTGATATGATGTTGTTCGATATCGGCGATTTGTATAGGTTCCTAACAATTTCCATCTAAGGCGTGAGTTGGTAGATGTGCAGAAAGCTCATTGGTTCATGGTACAGGGCTTGAATTTGGAAAATACCTCTGGCAAAGAAATAAGGTATTGTAATATCTCTGCCTATTTCTCCAAGGATCCTTACGGAAAGGAATGACGATTCATTGGGTTTCCTTAATACCTCACGCCTTCCCACAAGGGTCCCCGAAGTGTTAGGCAGAGGTGTATAGGTAGCACCCACACACCCACTTTCCGCCAGAGGTATATTATGTGCCAACGTGACAGATGGCGAGTCCATCGCCGTTACTCAAGCACGACTATACATACGCCTTTGAATTTCTTCTCAGACGTATGCAGGTTTCCTCTCGATGTTATCCTTCACCGTAAAGCTCGTGGTGTGACTAATCACTGTACTTAAGTTCAGAAAAACTCATAGGTACAGACGGGATTCGAACTTGCGACCTTTGCGTCGCAGGCAACTGCTCGAACCACTCGGCCACTACGGCTATAATAACATTCCTTAATACTATATCATATAAAAGGAACATTCTCCGTAACATTTATAGGTATATTATAAGAGTGATAGTTGGTGAGGATGTTTGTTACACAATCACGCTAGAGTTGAACGGAATTAAAATTCAGTTTGGCATTGGATAAATTATTAGCTGAATTATCACATAGGCTAATACTAGTTCGGAGAAAGCGTGACCAGATGATAACGTGTTTGAAGTCAGTTCGTAGTCACAATTATGCTTCTGCCCTTCACAGCGAGCTTTGCGGCATATACGTGCCCAACAGCTATGGTCGGGTAAGAAAGCACAAGTTGTTCCCAGTACCCGCGTACAGAACAGCGCACACGCCTATCCCTCGCACCCAGAATGAGTCTGTCTGCTGATGAAGAATATTATGTTAGTATGTTTGGAGTTCTGTGAAAATACTGCATGAAAGCGAAGTCCAAATTTTTCTTATTGGTGTAAGTGGCTGTTAAGCCGTTTTAATGTAGTTAAGAAATAAATAGAAATAGGATATGTTTTATTCCTGAAAAAAACTCATCCTCGCCTCACTCATCACACCTTCCCACAAGGGTCACATACACGCAAACTTTCCGCCAGAGATATAATTTAGGTGCCAACGTGACAGATGGCGAGTCCATCGCCGTTACTCAAGCACGGCTATACATACGCCTTTGAACTGCTACTCAGACGTATGCAGGGTTCCTCTCGATGTTTCCCTTCACCGAAAATCTCGTGGTGTGACTAATCACAGTACTTAAGTTCAGAAAAACTCATTGGTACAGTCTGGATTCGAACATGCGATCTTTGTGTCGCAGGCAATTACTCGAACCAATCGGCCACCACAGCTGAAAAAACTACCAACGAAATAAATATACATAATGCGGGTAATCCCGTGGCGCACAGCTAGTTATTTCTAAGGTAATACGAGTTGAACGCTCATCCAGACATTTAGTCTGTATCGCGTTACTTTTTAATTGGACATTATTTGCTCATGTCATTTTCCACTTGTCAAACTCGAGAGGCCAATGTATCATAGGTGTATGATTGAAAGCTCGGAGCGTACAGATCTGTTTTGAGCGCACTAATGACGGTGATACATGATAGTTCATTTTAGACACCGATTCACTTGAGGATTTTTATAGACTATTTTTGAAGTGGTTTGTTAGTAGTGGTGTGTATCGTTTGTAGTATTTGAGTGGTTGATATGTAGAACTTTATCTTATGCTATTATATCATTATATTACGACATTGATGTGAAAATTCGTAGTGCTATTGGCTACATTCGATTTAATTCCTGATTATTTACTCGGAATTAAATCGGATCGGCTTGATTTATTGATCAGTTTTTGTGGTCTAAATATGTTTTTATCCCATTTCTATGTTGTTAATCAACGTAAACAACGTAAAGTAAATGTTTTTTTTTCTCTGAATCTATAGATGACCGCAACACCGTTCAAAAGAGGAGGGTGCTTCCCCTGTTTTGACTGATGTGTCAGGTGTGTTAGTTAATTGGGTTCTAATGCAATAAAAACAAAATAAATACAACTTCATTTTAGTCAGTTAACAAATAGAATGCAATATTAATAGATCATTGGCATTGACCAGACACGAAATGCAAACAATGATGAAACAATACAATGGGACCACATATTTTTTAACAAAGTATCCAACCAACAATCAGAGTTCCATTTAATAATATCTCCCCAGGGGCCCGTAGAGCACATAAAATGTGTAAAGTGTAATGTAGGCGATACATCACTAGTTATCATTTTTTGGCTGGAGCTTTACCATTACGAGCCCTACCACTGGGGAAAATTTGATTGGGCAGTGCGAATTAACCGGTATCGCTATTTGACTGCCATATAGTAAAGTTAACATGGAAGACAAATTAATTATATACCTTCATTAGAAGATCAGAATTTGTTTTTTTTTTATAATTATCTATTTATATCCTCACGCCTTCCCACAAGGGTCCCCGAAGGAGTAGGCAGTGGTGTATAGGTAGTACCCACACACCCACTTTCCGCCAGAGATATATTTTAGTTAGGCACGACAGTACCGCTATTGAATTGCTTCTCAGACATATGCAGGTAAGGTAATGTAAGTAAAAACTTTGAGTACTCTTGGCGTTCCTATTCTCGAGTGTTAGAGCGATTTTATCTACATTGGTAGCTAAGTTGTTAGAGTCCTGGTATTCTTCTGTCTATTCTACCACCCGCATTTTTTCACCCACATAATTTCGCATTGTATAAACTGTTTCTCTTTCATTCTTCTCTGATTGTGTATCTTTCTTCACTTATCCTCCTTTTATTTGCGTAATATATGCGCTGTGACACATACATTAATCAACTCAAAAAAGTTGCAGATAGTCGTCCTACCATGGAATTGCGAAAATTAAACGTCATCCGCTCAACGGGTTTACACATTGTTCAGAAATGCTGGGTACCTCATGGGTACCTACATAAATAAATGAACGAATATTTATTCCAAAAAATTTTTTTCTTTTTAATACTTATTGTTTTAGTTGAAATGTAGTATGAAAAATTGCGGGTTTAAATCCCAATGGCTTGTAACTATGAGTCAAATTCAAATTCGATAATTCTTAACTTCGATAAATAAAGTGTAAGACAGTATAACTCAAGTAAGTAACTTGAACAGAATAAATCGAACACCTTTGAGAAGCATTGAGTATTACTTACATTTCTTTTGTATATCTATATTCTATTGTATGTACAGCTTGTACTTAAAATGTACATAATAAATACTTTTTTAAATAAATGCACGGTGATTTAACACACGACCACATCTCTCTATATAGAGGTGAAGCTATATGGAATCAAAAACGGCCTCGCATTGCGCCGGTTCAAAGGCTTTCCTTCCGCAAACACTCAGGCTGTGGTATGAACTTCCAGTTGAGGTTTCCCCCAGGAGTACTGAGCATGGAGTTCAAGTGGAGTCCAAGAAGAGTGTAAGATGTGTGTCGGATCGGCGACGTGCGAGCTTACCCTTGGAGTAGCAAGTGTCCACTGCTTACCATTACATGGAACGCATGCTTATTTGCCAATGTTATAAGAAAAAAAATAACATCTCATAAAAACATCCTATCTATAAAAGAGTGGTAAATGTGAAATTGAACATTTTTATGCTAATATAATTCCGTATTCTCTTCAACAACAACAGTCTGGTCTCGTTCAATATTTTTTGAATCCGTAACGAATGCATGACAAACGTTGTAATTTTAAACTTTTTGCAGCAACCAAGTTGCGGTTACTTTTGAAACTCCACAGGCGACGACTCGCTCGAGGGTGGTGAATTATTTATGTAACACAAAACTTCCTTAGGCCACTTGTTGATGTCTTTGCTATGGTTATGTGTATTTTATTACTTGAGAAACTGATTGTATATGAACATATTATATACATACATAATATAATCTGTGGAGGACGTAGTGGCCGAGTTATTCAAGCAGTCGCATGCAACACAAAAATGTGCACGTTTGAATATCGACTGCGCCACTGAGCTGTTCTCAACTTAAGTAAAGTGATTAGTCACATAAAGTATCTTGAGGCAACCTGTATACGTTTGAGAAGAAATTCAAAGACGTATTTATAGCTGTGCTTGAGCAACGGCGATGAACTCGCCACCTGTCACGTTGACAACTATGTTTCTCCAGCGAAAATGGAGTGTGTCGTGAGTGAGTGAGTGCGTAAGTGGAAGTACCTACACACTTCTGCCTACCCCTTCGGGACCCTTGTGGGAAGGCGTCTTTATACATATATCTGAATATATACAACGAAAAGCTCATATTAAATCGGATCGGACCTACGCCACGTCCCCCCTGGACTAGAGCGCCATCTCTCTCTATACTTACTTGTAACTACATACAAACAATAATGCTTAAATAAATATGCGACCATGTTCCCAACAGCCTGCGTAACATCATATACTGCAACTGTTTGTTCTATATTAAACAACATTATTAGAAGGAGCCCCGAAATATTAATATCAAATATGAGTTCAGGATTTCCGGATAATTTCCTGGCAAAGGTTACGGAACTACAGCAGTTAGGAGGACAATGGTATTACACGCCTTAGCTGATTCACGCACCGAAGTCGCAACAAGTGAACAATATTGCATATTTTTATTGTAACATCTCTAGGTGGCCGAGATGTTCGAGTAGTAGCCGGCAAGAAGATTGCAAGTTCGAATCCCGACTGTACCAATGAGTTTTCTGAACTTAAGTACAGTGATCAGTCACACCGTGAGCTTTACAATGAAGTAAAACATACTAAGGAAAACTTAACATGCTTGAGAAGAAATATAAAGACATGTATATAGTATTCGAGCATAAGAAATGGGGAGACTACATCTGTCGGTTTAGCAGATGGATAGCGAAAAGTGATCTCTGTTATTCCTTTATTTAAGGGCCCTTTATCCCTTAATAAAAGGGAATATGTATGAAGAGAAAGAGTGTGATGTTTTATGTGGATGAACTGTAGATGAGTAGAAAAGTAATCTCTTAGCATAATTCGGTAACTCAACAAGAATCCTTAATCAATTAATGAAAATTGAATTTAGTAGTTACCTAAGGCGCAGCTAAAGCGGTTGTTTTGTGTACAAGATTTGACTAATAGCTCGCTTGTCGTCGACACGCGTCGCTTCCCACGTTGTAGGATACGAGGTTTTACTATCACTAGGGTTGTCATAAATGTCCTTAATGTACGTTTAATATAATTTATTATAGTCGCTGAAAAAACTAACTACGCCCCTATGTCACGGCGTGTTAAATTTTTGTATGTTGATATTAAAACCTTCGAGCGTATATGAATGGACTGATGAATGTTTCTGTCAACTTATTAATGTTTTTACTTTGTATAAATTAAAGTTTTTTTTATTATTTTGATATCCATTTTATGTTACGTTCAATTATATGTATTTATAAGTACCTATCAAAATAATTAAGCAAATTATTCCGTGCTTCAATGTTTTTCATGTGAAGGGTGGTTGACTCGTAGAAAATGCTTTAGCATTAATTCTTTAGCATTGGACTTTAATTCTACATAAATATTAAATAAATTAAATGTGGATGAAGTGTAAGAGCTCTAGATAGAACTAGGGCTCTACTCTCTCATCCCACCACGTGAGGAACTCGGCGTGATTTATCTATGTAAACGGCAAATACGTGAAATCTAGTCTGTGTCGCTTTAATACAAATATAAATTTTGCTCATAAATGTTCACCAACCTATTGAACATTTTGTCTGACATCATCTGACAGCCCTAGTCGAAGTAACCGCGTGTTGGTTGGTAGTCCTCGTAATGCGGGCGCTTTGAAATGCACCGTGACTTCAATTTTCCTTTAACTATTGTTTAGAGTTCCTTTATGACAGAACAGTTCTTACGAACTTAAGTTGCCTGATATTAAAGTAAACAAATGTCAAGATCAATTGTATAAGACATAAGTTCAATGGAATCCATGAGTAGGCAGATATATAAATACATATGTAGTTATCTCTCGTAATTAGAGTTCCAGACTTTGCTATTTAATCGCACGGCTGGAGGCCACTTAAGGACTAAGTAAGTCAACTAAACGAGATAGATAGCCAGTTTACTGTCGTTTCAAAGCTTTAATATACATATCTATACGTGTTGATTTTCTTTT
>JACCPG010004862.1:0-55982 GCA_016069955.1 Drepana arcuata | reverse complement strand
TCACGCAGAAAATACTGAACGCAATTAGATGACAGTCATTTGGCCCAGAAAAAGATCATTATTTTTATATATGTAGTTGATATTTTATAACGGGTGAAGCCGGGAGCTTAAATAGTAAAGTCTTAGTAAAGATATACTGTTAAAAATATCTGGGCTCTTGATAATATCATCAATATTATTAGTAAATTTTACTTTTTTAACCGGAATTAAACTATACTTTCGTCAGTACTAATATTGCTTGAATACGGTAATTGTAATCAAGTTAAAAGTGGTTTGTTAAAATTTTCTTTTGCCTTATTTTTGGTTAAGGTTACTTATAATACGTATTTTTTTTAATTTATTTTTCTTTTTATTTATTAATTAATATATTTAACATAGGCCTTAATATTTTTCCTGTAACATTTTAGAACGTGACATGCATGCAATTCAACCTAAAGTGACATGATGGCCGCCATCTTGTGTCGTCAAGGTTAGTCAAATGTCAGGTTGACAGTTGAGGCGTCCGGGGACCTTCAACATGACAGCACAGTTAACAAGTTTAAATAAAAAAATAACATATATGTTGCTTATTTTACAGCTCTTAACTTTGTTTTTATTAATAGTGTTGTTTTAAATACACTTTTTAATTTGGCAATTTTTTTTCGCTTAATCGCCTTGTGTATACACCATATATTTATCGTTTTATTTATCATAATATGCCAACAATGCCCACTGCGCCACGATGTTGCTACTAATGCTTAAAACCCTATGTGAACGGTAAAAATGTAAATATATTTGAAAGACACTTGCGCTTTTTTCTTCATCTCTAACGACAGATCTCAACGTGTAGTTTATAAGCATTTTATATTATTTTATATTTATATTATTAAATAATTTTATTATATATATATATATATATATAATATATATATTAAATAATACTTACCGAGCTAATGTTTTTTTTTTCACAATCGGTACTTATTTTTTTAAATTTCAGTAGCGTATTGCGATCGCAATCATTCCACGGGCCAATGATGACGACCAGTCGGTATCAACCGCCCGTGAAAATATCTGAAACCTACGACGCATCGAGCGACAACGACTTTTAAGCGAACGTAATACCGACACTATGATGGTAATGTGATAAAGATAAATTCTTGAACTGTTCCAAGGTTCCACAAGAAATGTTGGCTTTAAGTAAATATGTTTATTTTCCATTGATGGAACGGAACGTTTTTGACAGCGGAAATGTTTGCCGCCCAAAATTGATTGCTTCAGTATAGGTATTATCTGCAATGTTTTATTGATTTGACAATTACCAATGTTATTAAGTATTTTAGAGGGTGATGCAATGTGTCAGTTTTCGCACAATAATCGGAATGTAAATGCAATTCAGTAGGTACCTATTTAAAATCGCATTTTTTTTTACGTAAATGTCATTCTGTCGTTCTCCTTTACACGTAAGAGTATGAATTAAGCAAAATCTTACAGAATAATTAAATGTGATTTTAATGATATATATAAACGTTAGTATCACTAGGATTAATAATTATCACTTGAAGTTTTGTATAGTATTTAGTGTGTAGTTTTTTTTATTACTGATTTCTTTTGAATTCAACATTTCGTTCGTATAAATCGTTCGCTCATAATACATACATCGATGTTATTATTTAGAGTATTTTACGTGTTAGAAATTATTATTTTATTTGTAGTGCAATAATTATCATCACATAACATATATATCCCACGTATTTAATGTTTTTTGAAATGGGTAAGCATTCTTAACTGGCAACAAATACTCAGTTTTACGTTTAAATATTTTTCATTAAACCTATCCGTTTCTGGCATACACGATAACACTAAAATGCATTATTAGCCACGAATATCTATATGAATTATCATTACCTATATCCATTAATATATTATCTGGCTTTAAAACTTCACAAAAGGAATATTGTCGATGGCGTCCATTTATATTTATTGTCTGTATTTAATTCGATGTTTTACCTAAAATGTAATAATGTTTCGTGTAGTTCTTTATTAGACATTCTTCCAAAAAAATCTAAATTATATAAGCCTCTATTTAATCTGCCGTCGAACTGGGAACGAACAAAATTTGAGAAAGTCACAACGACTATGGTATGATAGATTATTGAAAAATGTGTTGTAACTTTACCTAGATAAGGTATGGTTTTGTGTAATAGTGACGTATTGATCCTATTTATTAGCTCTCAATCGCAGCTCGAGATCACTTGTCTGGTCCTTAAGCATATTCTTCACTTTATCCAGACTTTATTTAAAGGATTACATTATGTAATATATGCGCTACAAGCGATTAGATTTGTATTAATTCGATGTTTAGAATTTTGTAAAAAATATATATCAATTTGAAAACGAAATAAAAATAAATATTATCAATTAAACACTTGTTTTATTTTAATACTAGCAACGCCGGTGATTTTTGTGCGTTTTCGGCGGGCATTGATAATTTCATGTGTCAATGTTGTTTTTGTGTTTTTCCATAGATAATAAAATAACTTACCCTCGACAAAGCAAGTTCTTTTTAAGACTCTAGGACTTCATAGTTGTGGGTCGAAATAAAACATGAATGTATACATTTATTATAATAATTTTATTCTTGAATATCAATTACACTCTTGTTTTATTGTTACTTTATAAACTTTAAATACCAGAAGTACGCCTTATACGTACCGTACATAAATATGCCACGCTAAAATCTTCAGCGTATATATATATATCTAAAACCATATTGGCATATACGAAAAAGGGATCGTAATAAGGCTTTATTAAAAAAAAGAAAAACGAAATTAACAAGGAAACGCTTTCTTTTTATTCAAATTTCGTTGTTTTAAACCAGTACCAGGTTCTAACGTTAGGTTTAAAAAAATAAAATTGAGGAATAACACTTCAAAGTCACTTGTTTAATTTTTTTTAATTGAAAAGGAACTTTTATATTTCTCTTCGCATGTTCGCCCGTACTATACTTACTTCACAACCACAATTCGCTTTTAAAAAGGTTTCTCTTTGATAACTTCAAAATAAATACGTCTAAATTGAGCAACATTAGAGAAGTGACTATTGAACGTTATTCGTCAAATATCTGTCGTTTCTGAACGACGGATTGACAATCATTGCGTTTTTTTTTACACACCTGTCAAGTTGACAGTTTTGTTAAAAAATGTGACAAAATTTTTTGGAACCAAGTATTAGCTTAACGTAACCAATTATAAATTAAACTAATTAGCTAGTTGAAATACTGAAATTTCACAACACTTGATAGTTCCGTGAGGCAAATTGAATTCATACCTCCGTTTAAGTGAAAACTGGACAGCTTGGAAACGCCCGTTACATTTGAAAATAAAAGAAAAATTTAAAACATCCATTACCCTGCCATTTCATGCGTCACACGTACATGTCATACAGGCATGAAAACAAATTTACATTATTAAAAAAAAAACGAAATCAAATGCATTTCTAATACAGGGGGTGGGTTTCGGTGCTATTAGTCCAGACATTTTTTAGGGTTGAGAACTTTTAGTCCCTTGGTTCAGGACACAGGCATATGGTAGCCAATATAAATCGAGGCAGGGACCGCTCTCAGCAAATTGATTAGCATTTTTCGTTGAAACCTTTTGAACTAGGTAGAGATAAGACCTTAGCCGGTAAATCAATGGGGTGATAAAAAGCAGGATTTATGCAATACCACGTGGTCACTAGGGCTTTTGCTGTTCAGATCAAAGACTACTGTTTAATACTTCTTCAGACCACATGCTGACAGACACAGTTCACCCATTTTATTTTTATATCAAACAAAAACTAAGCGAAGGAAATATGGAAGAATACTATGTCGCTTAGATTTCGTTCTTTAAGTGTCCTAAAGAAAAAAATGCCATCCAAAATTTTTTTGGTACATAGAGTCGCTAGTTAGATAACTGTCTTTATCATTGCTGTGTAACAGATACATAGGAGTTCATCATCGTATTGAATAAGAAAAAAGGTTTGAATACACAAGAGCCTAAAAGTTCTCTTTCCAAGTCGAAATATCATAGGACTGGTTGGTTAGAATATTTTTCCAAAACATCACAATACGACCAAAGCGACACTACTTGGATGAGAAAAACAATGTAGGCGTTAATTCTTATTTCTATCTTACAGTGTAATTAAAGCATTCACTTATGTGATAAACACACATTCCTTTTAAATTCATATATATGTATATAATGTCATAATAATAACGATTAATTAAAATCAATTATCTATGGGTGTAAACAATACAGAGAAAAAAGTTTTGACATTTGGATTCAACACTGGCCGAAATATCAACAATTTTTAAACGGCGTTTAAAAACAATATATATTAAGTCTATTTTTACATTTACAACAATTAAATTATACTTAACTACAAACATAAACATATATTGAACTATATGTAGACAAATCTACGTCAGAGTTATACAGTCCTAATTTTTATGCCAGCTGAGGGTCAAAAACAAACCATAGACTACCGGAAAAGACAAATAAAGGCGGTATTACATCTTTGAGACGTTTATTTTAAGCTCTCTGGTTGCTACGCCTATCCAAAATCAAAATGATTTCAATTTTAACTACGTATATGTTTGAAATCTTTGCCATTCAAAGTCAACTGGAATTTAGAGAACTTCTATCCAAGAAGTAATATTTGCTGTCTATGGTATAAATGCGGGTTGCACATAGAAAGCAATATATCACATCCTCGTTAAAGGATTAATTTATAGGGTTTCCAAGAACAATACAGTTTAAAATACAAAAAAAAAAAAAACTCCATTATAGATAACCACAGCGCGGAGACTATGTATGACACTCAACGTGATTAATATCTTAGTTCGAAGTCATTATACCGAAGATTCCTGTTTCCGATCGATTTATCATCTTAGGAATTACCACCCGAGAAAATGTCAACTAAAATGATTTAAAAATTTACCAGTTGCTTTAAATGTGCGAAAAACTATAATTAAAACTGAATATATAACATTACTATTATTATTGCCAAACAACAAAACTCAACACTGATCACGCAACAACATAACGTTTTTTTACACTTTGTGAAACAAAACGTTTGTAACCTTTTTTTTGTATTACCTTACATCGGGGCGGATTTACACAAATACCTACACTTTTATTTACAAACATTTAAGCGCCTCTACGCCTTAACTAATTATCCTAGAGTTTGGAATTTTGGTAAAATTATAATTATATGAGACGGAGAGCTCTTTACATGGATTTAATTCGAAATAATAATTAAAAGTAGTTGATTTGATTTGAAATAATTATCGTTAAAGAAGTGAAAGGCTGTCCAAAAATGAAGTTTTAAGAGACGAAAGATGTTTATAATTCGTTTCATTTGCCTTATTTTATACTAACAGCTGGTTGCTTTAGAGATGTGCGTTTGTTTTCAATAATATGTCCAATTTGAGGATAATAATAAGAATTAATTATTATTCATCGTTAAGGTATAAAGGTAGTTATTTTATTTAAAAAAACATATACGCTACTAAGCATTCGTTTGTGCAAAAGTCCACATTTCTCAGTTTCCGTTCTAAAGATTACACTCTAGGTAGAAAAACTAACAGACCATTTTTTATTTCATTTACATCTTGCAAAATATTGAGCAAATTGAGCAACAATAAACTATTCTTTATCTATAAGCGGTCAGGAAGCCTCCTTCCATAAAATAAATAAATATCTATTAGGTACATAATATTATATATATAACAACACAAAAAAAACCCTTTGTACATTCGATAAATACACAATTTTAAAAATAAATATTTATTACTTATGATTATTCGCAGGTTGTCTACACTTACTTCGAAGTGGGGATAAATAAATTTAATAAGCAGACGTGTACTAACGACACAAGGTACCATAAATACAATTAGACATCGTACTACCGCAAACGTTCTGATTAAAAAAAATGCAGATATGTTTCCAAACATTTTCGTATAATATATCTCCTTAATCTGCAAGCAAAACTCCAATATAACATCTGTTTTTATTACTATCTGTCATCAAAAATCTTGCACATAAATCACTTATATAAAAACTATAGAGGTTACCTCTTAAAACAATAACTACATTAGTTCCTTAAACCGATAGATGGCGTAACAAATATATGTCAAAACGACACCTGTCATTCCGACAGCTACGCCATATTTATTCGTCATTAAATCTAATGTTCAAGGAGACTAGGAGCTCTCATAAACAAGTACGTATTTACAAATACTTATGAACTATTGTAAAAGTCTGTAACGGCGGCACACTGGAGGTACATAACACCACAACCATGTCAGATAGACAGTTCGATAGTCAATAGACGGCCTCGTTATCATACATTTATTGTTTAACAGCTAATTTCCGATTCGACGACGAATTCTCCACCGTTGCTACCCTGTTTAATTACTTTGATTCTGTCGCCCTGGGTGGGTTCAGTGTATTTTTTATTCTTCTGGTTATTAATAGCATTTTGAGTGTTGCTACTTGAGCTCGAAGAGGCGTTGTCGCTATCCGCGTAAGGTACGTCAGTCATTGGCCCATTCAAAAGACTCGCGGCCGAGCTCGACTGTTTCAGTTTCGTTTTCTCCTCTTTAATCTCTGGTTCTTTGGGCAGATCGTCTATGACCGCTTTCTTTGGATCTATTTGTATGGTTTTCGATTCGGATAGCTTGTTCGGTGTTACAACGTTGATGTACGGCGGGAGAATGTTCATGGTTGTCAAATTTACTGAGCCACTGTTTTTCTTCAACGCGTTTAGATTTTGTTCTAACTGTGCAGCGTCCAGGCATAAGGGTTTGGGCTTTAACGGGTAGGCTGGTGGGTCTTTAGTCCACGCGTTGATCCTGGGTGGGTCCGGCGATGCTATGGGGGCAGTCTTACGGTCGGCTGTGAGAGTTTTGTGATTCGTTTTGTCTATAACGTTGCTCTCTATCGCTTTTGTTAACACATTTTCTGGGGGTTTTGGTGAGGTCGGTGTTATGCTTATTAGCTTCTCAACCTGTTGGTTAGATTTTGTGTGAAAACTATGAACCGGCTTTGAATCATAAATAATCTACATATACATACATATCATACGCATATAACATTTATTCCCTTAACGACGCAGGCAAACATACCTCTTTCGCTTAATTCACATTCATCAGTCTTTTCATACATGCTCGCCTGTTTAGAGTACCAGTTTTGAAGTAAATTTTATAGTGATATCATAGTAATTGGATTTGATATAGTTTGGAGGGTTAACCTATTTTGCCATAGGTCAGTCTATTTTCAGATTCTTAATATCCATTACGCTTATTTCTAAGTTGTAGACACTATAAGATCCAGGATTTAGGAGCCGTGGTGGCCGAGTGGTCTGAAGCCTGCAACGCATAGGTTGCAAGTTCGAATTTAATGTATCAATGAGTATTTCTTAACTTAAGTACAGTGATTAATCTTCAATTAAATTAGCATCTTTATGGTGAAGGAAATTGAGAGAAACTTGCATGGGCTTAAGAAGAAACACAAAATATGTGTAAGTATTGCTGTGCTTAAAAAATGTTGACGGTCACTGAATCTATCACTTTGGTACCCAAATACGTCTGCGGCGAAAAACAAAGGGTATTGCTATATATTTCACTACCTACCTAGGCGTCGAGAAATATTAAAATGTGATACCAACTGAAATATTGACCTTGATAAGGAAATTTAAACCACTCAGCTGCCTCAACTCTTATATATTACTAATATTATAAATGTGAAAGTTTCTAAGTTTGGATATTTGGATGTTTGCGTTTCTTTCACGGCCAAACCGAAAATTCAAAGTTCTAATATTATAAAGTATGATGCCCTTTCACGGCATAGCGGCTGAACTGATTATAGCAGGAAAATACAACTTCACGCGGGCGAAGCCGCGGGCATAAGCTTGTTGATAATATGGAAAAAGTGACTCACTATCGGTCCAGTATCACTGGGTGGTTCCTGCGGTGGTTTCGATGGTTCCGTGAAAGACGTCTCCCAAACCGTAGGCTTTTCATCACTTTCCGAGGCCGAATCTTCGGCTATCAATGGTCCTTCTACTGAACTAAGAAGCCTATAGAAATTTATATTATGTATTTAAGTGAAGTCACATTGATAAGAAGCGAAGCTGGGCGGGCTTGTCTATTTATGAAATATTATTTTTTTTATTACAAAAATAGGAATACAGAATATATATACGAGTAGTTGCGTGTTATACAAAGATTGTAAGTTTGAATCCTGACTGTACCAATGAGTTTTTCTGAAACATCGAGAAGAAACCTGCATAAGTTTGAAAAGACGAGAGTTACGAAAGAAATTCAATGGCGTATGTATAGTCATGCTTCAGTAACGGCGATGGACTCGCCGCCTGTTACGTTGGTACCTAAATTATATCTCTGTTAGAAAGTTGGTGTGTGGGTAGTACCTACACGCCCCTTCGTACCACTTCGGGTACCCTTGTGGGAAAGCGTGCGGATATATTATTATTATGATGTAGGATACCTGTCAGTAGAATTAGACGGCAGAAACTTTGTGGTTGTCCTTGTCTCTGCGACGCAGGTGGAAACATCGGCCCGCTTTGCGGCGCCGCTGGTCCACACCGTTGGAATGTTGCCATATTCTTGTGATACTACCAACATAACAGCAATTTATATTGATTGTCTGTATAGACAAAATAGTGCACTAGTCCAGCGGCTCTCAAATTTTTTTTAACCGAGCGACGCAATGACTTATTGCTTACAAAATGGCGTCAATACGCTTACATGCACTTATTTATTTATTATATAAGTGTTCTCGGAAAATAGAATAGTTTTCTACTAGCAGTTATAGGCTGTTGTGAACACATCCTCGTGTCAAAACAATATTAACTATTATTATATTATTTAAACGTTATATTCACAACGAAACATCAAAATACTAGTTAAATAATTTAATTCTAAATGTGTAACGATACCGATAACGATAAACGTTTTACAGCAAAATTTGATGTGAAAGGTTATAAATTGTCAACAAACTTTTTGAAGTGATAACTTCTTATGGGCGGGTAAACCGCATCGTTACGTAACGTGTTACGGCAAATGCCATCTGTACTTGTGTATAAACAATACTAAATAGCTTTACAATAATTCTTAATATAATCAATTGACACACTGACTAGTTCTGGCAAGTTACTAGATGAGGCTAAAATTGAAACAAGGAACTTGTAAGAGTTAAACAATTTCAATATTGAATAGTTCAACTTGGAATTTATTTACAATAACAACAATTGGGTGGTTCTTTGAAACTGAGTGTATTTAACTCATTGATATGGCTCTTATTTTTTTTTACTTGAGAGAAAAAAATAACATGTTATCTTGTTCAGATCATTCCATGTTATAACATATATCAAAGGCACCGATTTGTACTCAGCAGTATAGGATTTAGGCTGTGCTGATTAATTGGTCCACCAGACTAATGATGACCAAGACTGATGAATGAGACTTTGCACCATATTAATTAGAATCATGCAGAAAAATGAGAATAACATACTAACTCAAATCAACTTTATTATGAAAATATGAAATATATGTGAAAATAATTATAGTCGCATCTTCTTATTGGCTTAAACAAAGTTATCTTATATTAGTTTCTAAGTATAAAAATTAAATGTAAGATTTTTGGTCGAATTAAACATTAAATAAACAGGAGAGGGTAAATTAAACAGATACGACGAAATGTCTGTAAATAAAAACCCTAACAAATTCTTAATAACAATAAAAATAAGCTTTAAAAACTTTGTACTAAATAAAAAAAATTGGGATTTACTTACATACATACATATCATCACGCCAAGTCCCTAACGGGGTAGGCAGAGAGTATAGAGCGCCAGTTCTCTCTAGACTTACATACCTCTTTCGCTTCGTCCACATTCATCAGTCTCTTCATACATGCTCGTCGGTTTCGAGTACTCTTAACGTTCCCGTCCTTCAGAGTCCGATCTATTTGATCCAGGTAGTTGAACGTGGCCTTCCTCTGCCTCTTCTTGCACACACTTTTGCTTTGTATATCTGTTTCGTCAATCTTTCTTCACTCATCCTTTCTATGTGTCCAAACCAACGTAACATGCCTTTCTTCATCTTTACAATCACACCCTCATTCACACCAGTTGATTTGCGAATCTCTTCATATTTTTGGGATTTACTTTGAGTATCATAATCAGACTTTTAAAACAAATTAGCAATTGAACTTCAAGGGAGTTCCGTGAATGTAGCCCGATTAATATTGAACAATATTTTACAAAATCCGTGGGAAAATGTTAAATTCCCTGACACGTTGACGGAGCCACCAATTGTACAAAACTAAATGTATATTAATAACGAAATCTAACTAAACCTATATATTATTCTTAAAAAATATTGGAATTCTCATCATCACTACTAGACTCTATTATGAATGGATTAAGATTTTCTTAATCGATGCCAAATGTATTATTTCCATCTCTTGAAAATGTGATCTCTGAGATATTATCAAAGTCATGCAGTATCCGCCGTTAATGCAATACTTTCCTCTCCATTTGTCGTCATTACGCACGTTTCTTCATTTTCTTTGGTCGTAGCAACTTCTTTGTCTATACTATTACTTATGCCTCATAATTTGCGTGTATATTTACTTGTTGCTGGGCTATTTGATATAATAAATAGAATTCCGTTATTTTCGTTTTCTAGAATAGTGTGAAATAAGTTATTAGTACTTTTGCGTGTGTTATGTTTTTAGTTTTCTTTGAAGAAATGTTGCCTTGCCAAAAAGTTTCACCGATTTCACTAATTTGTTTTTTGCATTAGCAAGGGGTGTGGCTGGTTCGTTTTGCTTTCCTGCGTCTTCCAAGCTATACAAACCAAAATATTCATGGCCATGATCGCAAACGACAGATTGATAGAGACAAACGGTATCTGTACAGCTCAGTTTGTGAACGACTAACGAAGTGGAATCGAAGTTCCCCACTACCTGGTTCATTTTCATTGTGCCTGGAAAAGCTTTTACATTTTGAGGGAAAAGAAACTCTTCTTCACAAACATTATATTCTGAAACAGTTTTTATAATCACTTTCTTTAAGTTTTGCTGCATTATATTCAAGAAATCATCCAGATCTTTTATATCTTGTCCTTGGGAAACAGCACGATCTGCAGTCCTCTTCATTACAGCACCTACTCCATCTGGGGCACCCTTGCCATGTCCAGATTCGCTGTAGTTCCATTCCATTATTTTGATGGAGCTCTGCTATATATGCAAAGAAGAAATTAGGTGAAATATTGATTTATTCCGATACTGGCTGTATGGGGAATCAGAAATAAAATGTATAGTATATGTAGCGTGTCTTTCTTTCTCCAAATACGGCCCAAACCTAATTTATATGGCCCTTTCAAATTCGTCTGGTTATAAGAGCCATATTAAATCAGACTAATGGGAGCCAGATAAATTAGGAATTTGGAAATAATCGAATACTGCTCCTTAATTTATGAACGGATGCAATGAAAGTTATAATCACCATGAGTAAACAACATTAATAGAGACCTTGGTTTAATTGTAAAACATAACTAAAGGCACACAATTAATAAATGAAGACAGATTGATTATGTGACTTACCTGACAAAAGCCAGATTCCAACTTTCGATCCAACTTTTTGGCAAAATTAGCACCCGCGCACTTACGCTACGAACCAGGTCGGGACTTAAATGACGCAGCAAAATCACGAGTCGATATTATTTTAATAAATATTGTGTGCTTACTTGAAATCATGCTTGAACAAATTGGGCCAGTTTAATTATTATTTTAGTTGGGGACATTGTTTAAAGTACTGTAATAACGAATTTATACAGTTATTTTGATGATACATTGTAATATAAGATGGAGCATTTATTTAAATATCAGTGCAACATCCTTATTATGATGTATTGTTTCACTAAGATCGAAAAAAAAATTATAATTGACTAAAAAGCGGCATGGGGACACACCAGATTAATTAGTTTTAACTGTTTTCTGCAAGCTTAATTATTGCTTAATTGATGTAATCCTAATTAATTACATAAGGCCTCGATAGACATTAAAATTTACTATAAAACCTGAAATCGATGTTCAAATTGAATATAATATTGATGTGTTCTTCAGTCAAAAACATGTCAAAACTGTGTTTCAAAGAATCACCCACATATCCTATGAGAGTCTTACATAATACTCCTATACACTTCACACTTCAGGTACAACGACTACCGCCGACGCTCCAACTTCAGCTACACCCAGTGTAACTACCGACACCGTCATTATTACCTCTGAAACTGGCCCCGACCCTGGGCAATCGGGATTTCCTGAGATACCTAGTCAACTGGGTAAGGAGAAACTAGGTAAATCAAGACAACCACGACAAGTTAGTCGGCCAGGAACGCCTGGAACACCAGGGAAGAGAGGGGAATCAGGACGACCTGGTGTACCTGGAGTTCGAGGCACACCTGGAGTACCAGGGGCAAGGGGAAAAGCAGGAACGCAAGGAACAGCTGGGACCGCAGGGACACAAGGGACAGCAGGGAAAGCTGGTACTGCAGGCACGCCAGGAACGCCAGGAATAGGAGGATCTTCATATCCAGGGACACCAGGGACACCTGGCGAATCAGGTACACCAGGAACTTCAGGTGTACCTGGAACTCCAGGAGCGCCAGGGAGGCCAGGACCAGCACTTTATGGAAGACAACTTAGACCACCAGTAAATTCTGGAAAACCAAGTCGTCTAGGAAATTCAGTAAAACTAGGTAAGAGGGATGCAGAGTTAACTAATATCTATACAAATAAATATAATTGTATATTGTATTGTCTGTTTGTAATATTAAAATAACCGCTTTTTACTAAATGCATATGGATGTATGCACGGTACACATTTTGTCTGTCTGTTTGTTCTGACTAAAATCTGAAACGGCTGGACTGATTTTGTCGGGACTTTCACTGACAGATAGCTGATGTAATAAGAAGTAACTTAGGCTACTTTTATTGTAAGAAACTTTTTTGTTAAATCCCACGCGGACGAAGTCGCGGGCACAGCTAGTAACAAATAGAACTGACACTATTTTATTTGCTACTCTGTTAACAAATACCGGGAAAGCATCTATAATACACATAATGTTACTTATGTTCTTCTTAATATATATAAATTACGTGTCACGTTATTTGTCCGCGATGGGCTCCTAAACTACATTCAATCAAATTTGCACACCGTGTGCAGTTTGATCCAACTTAAAAGAAAGGATAGCTTACATCACAATTTACATACATACATATCATCACGCCAAGTCCCTAACGGGGTAGGCAGAGAGTATAGAGCGCCAGTTCTCTCTAGACTTACATACCTCTTTCGCTTCGTCCACATTCATCAGTCTCTTCATACATGCTCGTCGGTTTCGAGTACTCTTAACGTTCCCGTCCTTGAGAGTCCGATCTATTTGATCCAGGTTGTTGGAACGTGGCCTTCCTCTGCCTCTTCTTGCACACACTTTTGCTTTGTATATCTGTTTCGTCAATCTTTGTTCACTCATCCTTTCTGTGTCCAAACCAACGTAACCTGCCTTTCTTCATCTTTACAATCACGCCCTCATTCACGCCGGTTGATTTGCGAATCTCTTCATTGCGGATTCGACCTAATATCGTTTTATTCGCCGTCGCAGGCAACTGCTGGAACCACTCGGCCACCACGGCTTTCTTTCTTTCTTTCTTTCCATCACAATTTATACTCTAAATATTATTTTATTGCAAACTAGCTGTACCCAGCCACGCTTCGCTGTGGATATGTGACTGATGCAAAAAATAGATAAAAACAATCCTTGATGCGGATTATATATCATGCTAAACTATCAGCTCGATCGGTGCAGAACTTCTTGAGTTTTTGAAGCGTACACAAACCAGTGCTGTGGTGGCCGAGTGGTTCGAGTAGTTGCCTGCGACGCAAAGGTCGCAAGTTTGAATCCCGACTATACCAATGAGTATTTCTGAACTTAAGTACAGTGATTAGTCACACGACTATACATACGCCTTTGAATGTCTTCTCAGACGTATGCAGGTTTCCTCTCGATGTTTTCCTTCACCGTAAAGCTCGTGGTGTGCCTAATCACTGTACTTAAGTTCAGAAAAACTCATTCGGACTCGGATGTTTGTGTTGCCCTATTGGCTCTATAATATCTATCAATCTTATTGTGTCATATATTTTATGAGAATCTTACATTATACTCCTATACAACCCAGGTACAAGTTACTCAACGTCGACCGTCGATGCTTCAACTTCACCTGAATCCAGTTCAACTGCCGACATTGAATCATGGCATTTGGAAAGAATTAGTGAAGCAGGTCACTCAGAAATACTAGGAAAGTCAAGACAACGACGTCAAACATTCGCACCAGGTATTCCAGGGATAAAAGGGTATCCAGGAATACCAGGAATGCCGGGAACGCCAGGACAGCCGGGAACACCAGGGCCACCAGGTGAACCAGGCCCAAATGGAGCCCGAGGCACACCGGGAACGCCAGGAACGCCAGGTACACCAGGGACACCAGGAACTCCGGGATCGCCAGGGACACCAGGGACACCAGGAACTCCAGGAACGCCAGTGTCACCAGGAACACCTGGAACATCAGGCACACCAGGTACTCCAGGAAATGCAGGAACGCCAGGAAATGCAGGAACACCGGGAGTGCCAGGGACGCCAGGAACAGGACGACGAGCACGACAAGCAAGACAGGTTGCAGATCCTGGACACCTAGGTAAGGGGTGGATGAAGGACTAATTTAGATAAATTATTTGTACATTATTTTTGCACAAAGCCGTGGTGGCCGAGTGGTTCGAGCAGTTGCCTGCGACGCAAAGATCGCAAGTTCGAATCCCGACTGTACCAATGAGTTTTTCTGAACTTAAGTACAGTGATTAGTCACACCACGAGCTTTACGGTGAAGGAAAACATCGAGAGGAAACCTGCATACGTCTGAGAAGAAATTCAAAGGCGTATGTATAGTCGTGCTTGAGTAACGGCGATGGACTCGCCATCTGTCACGTTGGCACCTAATATACCTCTGGCGGAAAGTGGGTGTGTGGGTATTACCTATACACCTCTGCCTACCCCTTCAGGGACCCTTGTGGGAAGGCGTGAGGATATATTATACATTATTTTTACAAGAAAGTGCGAGAGTGATATTGAAAGAAGAGTGAATGCAGGAAACATGGTGAATGGAGCTTTGCACTTCTTTAGGAACAGTCGGAAGATGTCTAGGCTCGCTTGGCTGTGTGTGGGGTGTTGGTACCGACACTCGTGTACGGAAGTGAAAGTTGGGTATGGCAGAAGAAACATGAAAGCAGAATAAATGCAGTTGAGATGAGAGCGTTACGAAGTATGATAGGAGTTAAACTGAGTGACAGGATAAGAAATAGTGAGATAAGGAAACGTTGTGGTTTGAAAAAAGATGCAGATGCGAAACTTGAGGTCGCGGGTTCGAATCCCGCTGAGGGCAAATATTTGTGTGATAAACACAAGTATTTGTACCTTAGTCTTGGATGTCCTATGTATTTATGTATATATCTATCTATATAAGTAAATATATCGTTGTCTAGTTACCATAACACAAGCTTTGCTTAACACGGGACTAGGTCAATTTGTGTGGAATTGTCCCAGGTATTTATTATTATTATTATTATTATTAGATGGTTTGGCCATGTTGAGAGAATGAATGAGGAACGATTGCGGAAAAAAGTGTATAAAGGACGTTTCTAGACCAAATCAGGGACGTTTTGAAAAAGGCCAGGTCAAGAGTACCCTAAACCGAAGAGCAAGTATGAAGAGAATAATTAAAGTGGACGAAGCGACAGAAGTATGTAAGGATCGTAGTAAGTGGAAAGAAGTGGTCTCTGCCTACCCCTACGGGGAAGAGGCGTGATTATATGTGTGTATGTATTTGTGGTCCTAATTATGTAATCCGCCATAGTACGCTCCGTCTACATTAGATAACAAGTTAATAGCTATCACCGCATACGCTCCGTCTACATCACATAACAAGTTAATTAATAGCTATCACCGCATACGCTCCGTCTACATCACATAACAAGTTAATTAATAGCTATCACCGCATACGCTCCGTCTACATCAGATAACAAGTTAATTAATAGCTATCACCGCATACGCTCCGTCTACATCAGATAACAAGTTAATTGATAGCTATCACCGCATACGCTCCGTCTACATCAGATAACAAGTTAATTGATAGCTATCACCGCATACGCTCCGTCTACATCAGATAACAAGTTAATTAATAGCTATCACCGCATACGCTCCGTCTACATCAGATAACAAGTTAATTAATAGCTATCACCGCATACGCTCCGTCTACATCAGATAACAAGTTAATTGATAGCTATCACCGCATACGCTCCGTCTACATCAGATAACAAGTTAATTGATAGCTATCACCGCATACGCTCCGTCTACATCAGATAACAAGTTAATTGATAGCTATCACCGCATACGCTCCGTCTACATCAGATAACAAGTTAATTGATAGCTATCACCGCATACGCTCCGTCTACATCAGATAACAAGTTAATTAATAGCTATCACCGCATACGCTCCGTCTACATCAGATAACAAGTTAATTAATAGCTATCACCGCATACGCTCCGTCTACATTAGATAACAAGTTAATTAATAGCTATCACCGCATACGCTCCGTCTACATCAGATAACAAGTTAATTGATAGCTATCACCGCATACGCTCCGTCTACATTAGATAACAAGTTAATTAATAGCTATCACCGCATACGCTCCGTCTACATCACATAACAAGTTAATTAATAGCTATCACCGCATACGCTCCGTCTACATCAGATAACAAGTTAATTAATAGCTATCACCGCATACGCTCCGTCTACATCACATAACAAGTTAATTAATAGCTATCACCGCATACGCTCCGTCTACATCAGATAACAAGTTAATTAATAGCTATCACCGCATACGCTCCGTCTACATTAGATATACCGAGATTCAATTGATGCTTCTCCACCGCCACATCAAAAGCTCCGTCCACCACATTTAAGATAAACAAGTTAGAGTGTAATATCGCGCATACGCTCCGTCTACATCAGATAACAAGTTAATTAATAGCTATCACCGCATACGCTCCGTCTACATCAGATAACAAGTTAATTGATAGCTATCACCGCATACGCTCCGTCTACATTAGATAACAAGTTAATTGATAGCTATCACCGCATACGCTCCGTCTACATCAGATAACAAGTTAATTGATAGCTATCACCGCATACGCTCCGTCTACATCAGATAACAAGTTAATTAATAGCTATCACCGCATACGCTCCGTCTACATCAGATAACAAGTTAATTGATAGCTATCACCGCATACGCTCCGTCTACATCAGATAACAAGTTAATTGATAGCTATCACCGCATACGCTCCGTCTACATCAGATAACAAGTTAATTAACAGCCATCACTTACATACGACATTATTTTCAGGAGGCACATTTATTAGAGGCATTACATAGAAACACACTTAATATGTGTTGTTGTGAACACAGATTAATGGTAGTTCATTTTGTTTCTTATCAGGACTTGAAGATCCTCAACCTGCACCTGGACCCCAGGGACCACCTGCACCTGGACCGGAACGACTCCGTCCTATACCTGGACTCCATGGAACCCAACCTTATCTTAGACCTGAGGGACCCCATGGAACACAATCGGTACCTGAACCTCAAGGACCCGCATCTGAACTTGAACCCCAGGGTCCCGAACCTGGAACTGGAAACCACCCGGCAACAAACAAGCCAGCTGACTAATAGTTAATCTACGTCTGCTTCAAATCCGTGGCTGACATTCCATTCATACATAAGGAAACAAACTGGCATTTTACATTTGCATTGACAAGTAGAGGGAGAACTTTACGTATCTTTTTAATAATCTATGAATTAACAATGAGCATAGCCAAAACCCCCAGTAACTGGGATAAAAAAATATTTGTATTCAATAAATTACTACGAGCATCATATTTTCTGTTTTATTTTCTTCAAAACATGTTTGATATTTAATTACAGAACTAATGGGTCCGATTCATAGCACAACTCCTTTGGGGAGACTCGATTGAAGGGCCTGGATAACATCACGCCGAGTCCCTCACGCTAGGCAGAGAGATTAGAGCGCCAGTTCTCTCTAGACTTACAGACCTACATACATATCATCACGCCGAGTCCCTCACGCTAGGCAGAGAGAGTAGAGCGCCAGTTCTCTCTAGACTTACAGACCTACATACATATCATCACGCCGAGTCCCTCACGCTAGGCAGAGAGAGTAGAGCGCCAGTTCTCTCTAGACTTACAGACCTACATACATATCATCACGCCGAATCCCTCACGCTAGGTAGAGAGAGTAGAGCGCCAGTTCTCTCAGTAAGCACAGAAAAACTCATTGGTACAGTCGGGATTCGAACTTGTAATCTTTATTTTACAGACCGCTCTAACCACTCGGCCATCGCGGCTCTTAATTAGTGTAATTATAAAAATAAAACACTGTCTGCGACAATAATACTTTTTGCAATAATATATAATGAATACCTAAGACAGCGAACATTACATATTATACCGTATACTGAGCGAGGCAAGGTTGATATTAGCATGTATATCTGCCTGATAGCAGAGTTCATGGTCGTGTCGAGTCTCGGGCTGATATCAATGTATGTAAGCATTTTTGGTACTTGTTATTACAAACAATTTATAAAATCAAATAATAGACAAATAATTTAAATCCGTGATCCGGCGTGAGGATATAATTTAAATCCTCACGCCTTCCCACAAGGGTAGTAATATAAATTACGTGTCACGTTGTTTGTCCGCGATGGACTCCTAAACTATTTAATCGATTTTAATTCACCGTGTGTAAGTAGTTTGATTTAACTTGAAAGATAGGATAGCTTACATCACAATTTATAGTCGCAATATTATTTTATTGCAAATTATTTGTATGTCAATGGCGTATGTATAGTCGTGCTTGAGTAACGGCGATGGACTCGCCATCTGTCACGTTGGCACCTAATATACCTCTGGCGGAAAGTGGGTGTGTGGGTATTACCTATACACCTCTGCCTACCCCTTCGGGGACCCTTGTGGGAAGGCGTGAGGATATATTTTATATTTTGTTTGCAATAACAAGTACCAATAATGCTTACATACATTGATATCAGCACGAGACTCGACACGACCATGAACTCTGCTATCAAGCAGACATACATGCTAATATCAACCTTGCCTCGCTCAGTATACGGTATAATATGTAATGTTCGCTGCCTTAGGTATTCATTATATATTATTGCAAAAAATATTATTGTCGCAGACAGTGTTTTATTTTTATAATTACACTAATTAAGAGCCGCGCTTAGTGGTTAGGTTAGGTTAGTAGAGAGTGGTTAGAGCGGTCTGTAAAATAAAGATTACAAGCTCCAATCCCGACTGTACCAATGAGTTTTTCTGCACTATAGTATATATCAATGTCTATAGTACAGTGATTAGTCACACCACGAGCTTCACGGTGAAGGAAAACATCGAGAGGAAACCTGCATACGTCTGAGAAGAAATTCAAAGGCGTATGTATAGTCATGCTTGAGTAAAGGCGATGGACTCGCCATCTGTCACATTAGCAGTGCTCCTAGTTGCAAAAATATATATTTTGGTACCAAGGGGACAGATGGCGAATCATTCGCTGCTTGAAGAGAACTAGCGCTCTACTCTCTCTGCCTAGCGTGAGGGGCTCGGCGTGATGTTATCCAGGCCCTTCAATCGAGTCTCCCCAAAGGAGTTGTGCTATGAATCGGACCCATTAGTTCTGTAATTAAACATCAAACATGTTTTGAAGAAAATAAAACAGAAAATATGATGGTCGTAGTAATTTATTGAATACAAATATTTTTTTATCCCAGTTACTGGGGGTTTTGGCTATGCTCATTGTTAATTCATAGATTATTAAAAAGATACGTAAAGTTCTCCCTCTACTTGTCAATGCAAATGTAAAATGCCAGTTTGTTTCCTTATGTATGAATGGAATGTGAGCCACGGATTTGAAGCAGACGTAGATTAACTATTAGTCAGCTGGCTTGTTTGTTGCCGGGTGGTTTCCAGTTCCAGGTTCGGGACCCTGGGGTCTAAGTTCAGATTGGGGTCCTTGAGGTTCAGGTGCAGATTGTGTTCCATGGGGTCCCTCGGGTCTATGATTAGGTTGGGTTCCATGGTGTCCAGGTGCAGGTCGGAGGCGTTCCGGCCTAGGTCCAGGTGGTCCCTGGGGTCCAGTACCAGTTTGAGGATCTTCAAGTCCTGAAGAAAAACAAAACGAATGTCCATAAATGTGAGAGAACAAGTTTGGAGTGGTTTGCAACTTTGGATATACATACATACATACATACATACATACATACAATCACGCCTCTCTCCCGTAGGGGTAGGCAGAGACCACTTCTTTCCACTTGCTACGATCCTTACATACTTCTTTCGCTTCGACCACTTTCATTATTCCCTTCATACATGCTCTTCGGTTTAGGGTACTCTTGACCTGACCTTTTTTCAAGACGTCCCTAGTTTGGTCTAGAAACGTCCGCCTAGGTCTACCCCTTCCAACACTTTCATTCACACTCGCCTTATACACTTTTTTCGTCAATCGTTCTTCGTTCATTCTCTCGACATGGCCAAACCAAGTTTTTTTAGTAGATAGTAGTTTTTAGTGTAGTTTTTCCACAGGGAACACTTATTGAACGTCATATACTTAATATAAACTAAAGTTTCCACCGTTTCCAAGAACAATACCTGCCAGGAGAAGAAACGGAGAAATAAACTACTTTTCTCTATTAGCATTTGTTAATTTGTTCCCTAGTTCGACCTAGTTATTGCTGTAACGAAAAAATATTATTGTTGTATATGCCTAATGATTTGAAAAGAGTAACCATGGGGTTTCTTGCCGGTTCTTCTCCATGGAAGCGACCAACCCGAACCGTGCTTCTTTTTCGGCGTTTTATAAGTGCCCACCTGGGCCTATGTGAAATAAAAAGATTTTGATTTTGATTTTGATTTTAACCGCAATGTATCTAAATAAGTCCTTCATACACCCCCCTTACCTAGGTGTCCTGGTTCTGCAACCTGTCGTGCCTGCCGTGATGGCCCTGGTGTCCCCGACACTCCTGGCGTTCCTGCAATTCCTGGAGTGCCTGAATTTCCTGGAGTACCAGGTGTGCCCGATGTTCCTGGGGTTCCTGGTGCCATTGACGTTCCTGGACTCCCTGGTGTCCCTGGTGTCCCCGGTGAACCTGGTGTCCCCGGTGATCCTGGGGATCCTGGTGTTCCTGGCGATCCTGGCGTTCCTGCGGACCCATTTCGATCTGGTATACCTGGAGGTCCTGGTATTCCCGGGCTTCCTGGAATTCCTGGTATTCCCGGCACTCCTGGTGACCCTTTTAACCCTGGTATACCTGGCGCGAACGTTTGTCGTTGTTGTATTGACTTTTCTAGTATTTTTGAGTTGTGTTTCTGACTTCCAGATTCGGAGTTCGGATTCGTTCTGTGTTCGGAGCCAGTAACAGACGTGACAATGACGGTGGTGGAAGTAAAGCTGGATCCAGCGGATGTAGAAACGTCCACTACAGTCGTCGATGAGACCATGGTACCTGGGATGTAAAAGAGTATAATGAAAGAAATTAATAGAATGAAGACATTTGCAAATCAACTGGCGTGAATGAGGGCGTGATTGTAAAGATGAATAAAGGCATGTTACGTTGGTTTGGACACATAGAAAGGATGAGTGAAGAAAGATTGACGAAACAGATATACAAAGTAAAAGTGTGTGCAAGAAGAGGCAGAGGAAGGCCACGTTCCAACTGCCTGGATCAAATCGAACGGACTCTCAAGTACGGGAGCATGTATGAAGAGACTGATGAATGTCTAGAGAGAACTGGCGCTCTATACTCTCTGCCTACCCCGACCCTACAGACCTCCAGGCCTTTGTGGGAAGGCATGAAGCTTATTATCAAAAAGTGTCAAATAATGTCAGGGCTTTTTGTAACCGAACTTGTTCTTTCCCTTCTCCATCATCTCCTGACAGTCTACCGTCGTCGTATTTGGGGTAACCCCTAAAGCAGTGTCTGTACCAACATTAAAGATATACCTCCTCGGTCGCGGCCCGAACCCGGCTTCGCACGGACGGACGTTTATTGACGTGATAACGTCTTAATTCGATGAACGCCGGCTGCACTCACGAAAAAGCATGACTCATTGTAACGTTCCGCCTGAGCCCAGCGTGCAAGCGAGAGCGCGGAGCAAGCGATAGAGAGGCACGATCGGCTTAAGCGCTCGGCTTGTAATGCATCTACCTCTCTTTCACTCCATCGGTCGATGCGTCCGAGTGGAAGATGACGTTATCACGTAAATTTATCGTCCGTAAACCGACTTTACAGACAACCAATTTTTTTACTTGCAATTAAAATAGACTATAATAATCAGTGGTAATGCAGCATTCAAATGGTGAAAGAATTTTTAAAATCAGTCCAGTACTTTTTGAGCTAATTCCTTACAAACATACTTACATACAAATCTTTCCTCTTTTTAATATTAAGTATAGAATTCTGCATCCCTCTCACCCAGTTCTTCTCTCTCACTCACCTCTTGATTTCCTTAGACGACTTGGTTTTCCAGAATTTACTGATGGTCCAAGCTGTCTTTGATATCGTTCTGCTCCTGGAGTGCCTGGCGTTCCCGGTGTACCTGGAGTTCCCGGTGTCCCTGGTGTTCCAGGTGTTCCGGATGCGCCAGGTGTCCCTGGTGTCCCTGGATATGACGATCCTCCTATTCCTGGTGTTCCTGGCGTCCCTGCAGTTCCAGCTTTTCCTTCAGTCCCTTGTGTTCCAGGTATCCCTGCTATTCCTTGTGTTCCTGCTTCCCCGCTTGTCCCTGGCACTCCTGGTGTGCCTGGAATTCCATTTGTTCCAGGTCTTCCTGATTCCCCTTTTCTCCCTGGTGTTCCTGGCATTCCTGGCCGACTAACTTGTCGTGGTTGTCTTGATTTACCTAGTTTCTCCATACCCAGTTGACTAGGTATCTCAGGAAATCCCGATTGCCCAGGGTCGGGGCCAGTTTCAGAGGTAATAATGACGGTGTCGGTAGTTACACTGGCTTTAGCTGAAGTTGGAGCGTCGGCGGTAGTCGTTGTACCTGAAGTGTGAAGTGTATAGGAGTATTATGTAAGACTCTCATAGGATATGTGTCACAATAAGGTTGGTAGAAGTGTGTCAAATAATGTCAGGGCTTTTTGTAATGCGTGTTGTGTTGTAGTGTGTCAGCTGTTCAATTTACCAGGACGTAAGTATAGTCTTGTATGTAAACTCTGTCAAGTTGGCTCCTAAATATATATATATATATATCACCGGCAAAATGTAGGTGAAGATATTTATTTAAAAAAAAAGTAGGTAGTAAGTACTCACTTTCTCCATGTGGCGCACGGACAAGCTGTAAATAACAGAACAAGTTATATTAGTACGAAAAGAGGCCTACCACCTAGTGCCCAGTCCCTTATGGCCAGTAATGTGACTAGCTACAGTGCCCTCCACAGCGGCACACAGTGTAGTGTACGTACACTAGTGCTTGGCGGCAGGATATCTGACACTGCGGTGGTACCCACCTAACGGTCTATTAAATGAGGATACATGAAGCAAGGATTGTTTTTGGGAGAAAGCAAAATTATATGAATGGTATACTTACGACGTAAGCACAGAACAAAACCAATGCTGCCACCCAACGCATTTTGGTCTTTGGATCTTCTCCACCCTACTGGACCAGAAAGTCAAGTGGACTATGCTCTACCTGTCACTGCGTAGTTTTAAATCCCTGAATGGAAACAGATCATGCACACATAATGACAAGCCATAAATTATTGACCATACATACATATCATCACGTCGAGTCCCTCACGGGGTAGGTAGAGTGCGCCAGTTCTCTCTAGACATCGCCACATTCGTCCACATTCATCAGTCTCTTCATACATGCCCGTCGGTTTCGATTACTCTTGACGTCCCCGTCCTTGAGCGTCCGATCTATTTGATCCAGGTAGTTGGAACGTGGCCTTCCTCTGCCTCTTCTTGCACACACTGTTGCTTTGTATATCTGTTTCGTCAATCTTTCTTCACTCATCCTTTCTCTAATGCCTAACCAACGTAACAAGCCTTTCTTCATCTTTACAATCATCACGCCAATTGTTTTACGTTTTAACAGTTGAGTAAATATTTAATCATGAATAAAAAAAAATACAAAAAATAAATAGATGGCGAGTCCATCGCCGTTACTCAAGCACGACTATACATACGCCATTAAATGTCTTCTCAAACGTATGCAGGTTTCCTCTCGATGTTTTCCTTCACCGTATAGCTTGTGGTGTGATAAATTATTGCATTTAATTTGGGAAATAACTCATTGGTGACAGACCGCCGGTTCGATCCTACAATCATTATTTTACAGCCAACTACTCAAATCACTGAGTTATTGCGATTCAAAACATATTTATCATCTATCTGTCTGACCCCTGTATATAGTTTTACAAAGCGCCATCTATTGAATGTCGCTGGAACTACAACGTGGCTAGCATTGTTTCAGCTGTTGTGTATCCGAAGTATTTTGAACGTTTGACAATTATTGGGGTGTGTGTGTGTGTGATGGACACGGCCGCGTGTGTACGTGAATACGTCTACGTAATCTTTACTAATGTTATAAAAGTGAATGTAAGTTTGTTTGTTTCTCTTTCACGTAAAAACTACTTAACCGATCATCATGAAACTTTGTACACATATTCTTGGAGGTATTAGAAGTAACATAGGATACTTTTTAATGAAAAAAAAATTTTTTTACGAAAGATAAAAAGCCGTCCACGCCGACGAAGTCGCGGGCACAGCCTGTATAATATAAACTCTAGTGAGTAATATTTTGCCTGTCTGCAGATGTTCTAGTACCGTCTTTGATCCATATGTCCGCATTCATTCTTTTTCCTTCCCGGCACTGCTTCACTCTGTCATTTTATGTTTTAATGTTATATTTTGATCTTGATTTGACTTTCATACGCGTAAAGGTCGACATTATGTATATTTGTCTATATATATATATATATTATTATATTACTCTAACCCCATATATATTCACTGTAGCAATTTTACACTAATATTATATTTATACATTCAATAGATTTTGACGTAAGCTGACTATTACGTTGTAGCGTCTCGAAGTCACAACTTATACTAAAATACCCAGTTTAAAAATGTTGTCTTTTTTTTGGTAATCAATGTGTCAACTCGATTGATTAAAAACAATTAACTCGAGTTGGGCTTAGCTCGAATTAAATCGAGTTCATTACACTCTAACTCGAGTGAATATTCCAGCCATAGCACTCGAAACCGACGAGCTTTTATGAAGAGACAGGTGAATGTGGACGAAGCGAAAGAGGTATGTAAGTCTAGAGAGAACTGGCGCTCTATACTCTCTGCCTACCCCGTTAGGGATACGGCGTGATGATATATGTATTATTTTAATATATCATAGTGATCTATCGATATATCGTAAGTAATTAATTCGTAGCAGAGGTGTATAGGTAATACCCACACACCCACTTTCCGCCGGAGGTATATTAGGTGCCAACGTGACAGATGGCGAGTCCATCGCCGTTAAACAAGCACGACTATACATACGCCTTTGAATTTCTTCTCAGACGTATGCAGGTTTCCTCTCGGTGTTTTCCTTCACCGTAAAGCTCGTGGTGTGACTAATACACTACCTCGAAGGGGTAGGCAGAGGTGTATAGGTAATACCCACACACCCACTTTCCGCCAGAGGTATATTAGGTGCCAACGTGACAGATGGCGAGTCCATCGCCGTTACTCAAGCACGACTATACTTACGCCTTTGAATTTATTCTCAGGCGTATGCAGGTTTCATCTCGATGTTTTCCTTCACCGTAAAGCTCGTGGTGTGACTAATCGCTGTACTTAAGTTCAGAAAACTCATTGGTACAGTCGGGATTCGAACTTGCGACCTTTGCGTCGAAGGCAACTGCTCGAACCACTCGGCCACCACGGCTCTTACCTTACCATACTTAAAAATACAAATTAAATCAAATAATTTGTATCGTGAACATAGAAAACAATATTAATTTAATCTATACCATAGATTTAATTAATTTAATTTATACCATAGAATAAATCAATTTAAGTTTAATTTTGTTTTCTTTCCCCAATAATATTAAGGATGTTTCCTCAATTAATTTGTTCCTAGAATTTGATATTACGTTCTAGTCCAACAACAACAAATCCATTACGATCTACATAAATTTAAATAGGACAATGACTAACATATAATATAATAAAAATAAATACCTTGGCACAAAGACGCGGCGCTTTTCAAATGCCAAAACCGCAACTCATACGAATTTGTATTTTTTAATTTATAGTAAGACTGACTGTTATACATGCCTGAAACAGGGCAAATTAAACATATTTTATATTAAAACATGTGTTGTTCTTTGTTGCTCCTTCAAACATGAATATTTTTTTTTTCATAAATAATTTTCAAATTGCACCTCGAGATGAAACTTCTATCATTCCCTCTGTACTTAATGAAAAAAAAATCAACAGCGATATTTAAATTTAGACCCTAGATGTTATAGCGTTGTTTTGCGTCCGTAAGATACATGCATATTCAAAGGTTATTCACCCAAAGCGTAGAGTTCCCCATATGAGATAGACGCAATGTTGCCATATTATATTTAGCGCTGTAAAAAGGTAATAATGCAATTGCTTAACTTGCTCATTTGTGATAACTACATTGAATAAATTACATTATTTTATTAATTAGCTACTTACATTGCATTAATATAAATTTATAAAACGTAATAAGCGTGATGGGCTTAGGTTATACGATTAATCTAAAAAACAATATTACTCTTAGCATTTCCTTCTGGATTTTATTAAATAATTAAAAGTAGAGCAGGCAGAATTTAACTAAAAAATATATCTGGACTAAGATAAGCTGCTAGGTAAGAGTTTTAATTCCTCTTTGCGCAGAAACTACTGAACGCGAATTCTGCTATTTACTCATTTTACATATTGTATGGTTGTCAATTTTATAACTTTTGATGCGTTCTTATATTTATTTAACAAAATCAAAATCAAAATCTTTTTATTTCACATAGGCCCAGGTGGGCACTTATAAAACGTCGAAAAAGAAGCACGGTTCGGGTTGGTCGCTTCCATGGAGAAGAACCGGCAAGAAACTCCATGGTTACTTTTTTAACAATTGAAGAAACAAATAAAAGTACATTATAAAATGTGTTTTTATGTTTTTTTTTACTCACGTGACAACCTGCTTTTCACGTGAGTCGTCGAGTAGACAACGCAACACCTCTTTAAAAATATGTTGACTGTTATACATTTATTTATTGAGAGCCGTGGTGGCCGAGTGGTTCGAGCAGTTGCCTGCGACGCAGAGGTCGCAAGTTCGAATCCCGACTGTACCAATGAGTTTTTCTGAAGTTATGTACAGTGATTAGTCACACCACGAGCTTTACGGTGAAGGAAAACATCGAGAGGAAACCTGCATACGTCTGAGAAGCAATTCAAAGGCGTATGTATAGTCGTGCTTGAGTAACGGCGATGGACTCGCCACCTATCACGTTGGCACCTAATATACCTCGGGCGGAAGGTGGGTGTGTGGGTATTACCTGTACACCTCTGCCTACCCCTTCGTGGGTTGTTGTTGTCCAGTTGTTGAGTTGTCCAGTTGAGTAGGTTCGCTTGTAGGAAGGCGTGAGGATATATTATATATTATTATACTTATAGTAAAAAAAATACATATGCTGTATACAAATAATTAGGCAAATTATACAATGAATCAATATATGACTATATACGGAGATTTACTTATTTATTTTTATTTTATTGTTATTATGGTTATTAACACATTTGGCATTGAATTCAAGTTAGTTTTGTTCTGGCAGCGTGATTTATCGTACAAAACTTACAGTTTCATGGCCCTTAAATTTTTAGAAGTCGGTTATGTCCATGAAAAGTAATTTTAAAAGATATATCGACTTGGAATATAGTTACTTTAAAATTGTGAAAAGCTTGCTCAGAAATTAGGGCTTACATATACGTTTTTGTTGTTGGGATCAGCTTAATTTTAAAAAAGAACCTATCTCTTAGATTAGGACTGGCCATCATCTGATTTATAGATTCGTAGAAATGTGTGGAATAGATTATCATATGGGGTACTAGGGTATTTGAAATACAAGGGAGGGCAACACTAAAAAGATGTTGTTGTTCACCCATCCGCTGACAAATCTAACTATCTGTCAATTGAACTAAAGTTCTCATCTTTTGTGGTCGTGTCTTCCCGGGTTCTGATAGTTATGGGTTTCTAATATAGATATTTTTAAATCCTTTTAGAATGTACCTTACAATTTACGTAGTACTAGAGCAACTGGGCTGCCTTGCCTGAAGAAACCGTGCCGAGTAATGTAAACTTGTGTCTAGAGTGCGTATTGTATTTTATGATTTCCGGACTCAGTGTTAGTCATTCGATTGTATATTATTATCTTGCCAGTGCCTCAGATCTGAGTGCAGTGCATGTATGTTATTTTGTTGATATATTATCGCGGTACCGGTGTCCAAGTGACAGTACGGAATGGCGCCAAGTAAACGAATCGTGCGGACGATTAGAAATGCATCCTGTGATGAAATTACTGCACGGCGTGTGACAGGGGTCCCCTGCGATTTCTGCGGCTACGATGAAGACGACGAATTGACTTTTGGCAATTTGTACAGAATAGGAGATATAGCAGCTCATTATTTTTGCGTCGTAAGTTTTTTCTTTGCTGATATATTTTCGTAACCCGCTGTAGAATGGTCAAGTTTGCATGTTCTAATTTCGATTGTGCCAGATTCTGAACTTGAGTACAGTGATTAGTCACACCACGAGCTTTACGGTGAAGGAAAACATCGAGAGGAAACCTGCATATGTCTGAGAAGACATTCAAAGACAAGTACCATAATAATAAGTAAGGCATCTTAAATATATCTCTGGCCAAAAGAGGGTATGTGGATACTGCCTATACACCTCTGCCTACCCCTTCGAAGATCCTAATGGAAAAGTGTGAAGTTGTATATACTCTTATTATGTTTTATTAGCCCCAGGATCATTAAAAAAGAAAGTTTTCATCATTAGGATTCATTGTTTGTTTCAGATTCTGTCTTCGGGCTCTGAACAACATGGTAATGACGATGATGGACTCCTGGGATTCCTTTACAAAGACATCAAAAAGGAACTTATTAGGAGTAAGAAAAACGTAAGCTTTTTTAACTTGGCCCTTCTTATCATCACGCCGAGTCCCTCACGCTAGACAGAGAGAGTAGAGCACCAGTTCTCTCTAGACTTACAGATCAAAGTTGGTGTGTGGCAGAGGTGTACTGCCTACCCCTTCTGGGAAGGCCTGAGGATATATTACATACATAATCTCAAACAAATACAAAAGATGGCAGTGAGTCTGTGAAAATGTTGCTCAAACAGGGGATGTCTTTGCGACCAGCACCTATATAATAATACCTGGGACAATTCCACACAAATTGACCTAGTCCCAAATTAAGCAAAGCTTGTGTTATGGTAACTAGACAAGGATATATTTACTTATATAGATAGATATATACTTAAATACATAGGATATCCAAGACTAAGGCATAAATACTCCGGTTGATCACACAAATATCTGCCCTCAGGGGGATTCGAACCTGCGACCTGTTTCGCAGATATCCAAGACTAAGGCATAAATACTCGGGTTCATCACACAAATATCTGCTCTCAGGGGGATTCGAACCTGCAACCTGTTTCGCAGTCAGGAGCTCTAACCGCGACAATCTAAGACTGTCGTCGAATAATTGATGTATTGTAGAGAATTCGATGTTCCCCAGCGTTGCACCTACTGCAGACGCAAGGGGGCTACCCTCGGGTGTGCTGAGAAGACTTGCAAAAAGCAGTACCACCTGCCTTGCGCGAGGAGCCATCAGGCTATATGCCTGTTCTATGGAAAGTTTGAGTAAGTAATTTCTTCTTTTCCCCGTCTCTTCAATATGTGTTCCCCCCTTCACATTAATATTTAAAGGGCTTCATGGCCCAGGGGTTCGAGTAGCTGACACAAAATCAAAAAATCAAAATCAAAATATTTTCTTCAACGTAAGGGACACAGGGAACACTTATTGAACGTCACATTTAATATAGACTAAAGTTACCACCTTTCCAAGAAAAAAAAATGCTTAACCTAACATACGTAAATGTATAATTCAGGATAAAGAAAAGAAAGATCACGCCTTCCCATAAGTGTTCCCTAAGGGGTAGGCTTAACTTGAGTACAGTGATTAGTCACACAGCATACGTCTGAGAAGACATTCAAAGGCGTATGTATAGTCGTGTTTGAGTAACGGCGATGGACTCGCCATCTGTTATGTTACCTTAAATAGTATATCTGTGGCGGATAGTATGTGTGTGGGTACTACCTATACACCTCTACCTACCATATATACTAAATGCATATGGATGTTCACACGGTACATATACCAAAATATATATACAGTCAAACCTGGATAAGTGAGAAAACTCTATAAGTGAGAGTAATAGTCAAGACCCGTCATTTTAAGCTCCCAAAACCTCTAATAGCGAGAAACAGAAACCTCTGTAAGAGAGAGTCGATTTTCCCTCATGGACCTCCGTAAGTGAGACTGCTACTTATCTATACCTCTATAAGCGACAGTCGAGCTTTATTTATTTTTGTTATTTAGGAACAAATGACAAAACCAATTACAAATTTAACATCTGCTAATTATGACTCATTCTTAACTTTCATGGAACTTCCTACCATTGTTTTTGTATTGTTTTCTCATAAATATCGTACCTATTCTATTTAGTGGAACTAAATAACGTTGTTTTTATTTTATCGCATTCTTTTCGAATGGACACGTGTGCCTGTGTACCGTCCTGTTGTCCTGTTTGTCGGAATTAATCAGTTATACCTAATCAATTGCGAAGGAAAGTTCTGTTCTGGATCATGTCAAAACGGAAAATTAAAGTACTGTCATTAAGTAATAAACTTAAAGTAGTGAATGCTTTTGAATCCGGACATCCGGAAAATTTACGAGTTAGAGAAAAACTTTCAAAATACAAAAACAGAAGCCCAAACGAAATTGACGGATTTTTTAAAATGTAAATAAGTTTTAAATAAAATAAAATTACATAGTGCTTGAATTTTTGTATAATAAATGTTGTGCATATTATGCACATAATTTTATCATATTACATATATTACTACATTCGTACTTGATGTGACTTGCTATTGCTGCGTACCTCTATAAGAGAGAAACGCTAGCCATGTCTCTCATAGCTCGCATTAGCGAGAAACTCGGTTAGTGAGAAACCTCTATAAGCGAGAATGAGATTGTGCTCCCTTGAACTCTCTCTTATCCAGGTTTGACTGTATATATATATATTTTATTATTGTTTGTCTGTCTGTCTGTTTGTTCCGGCTAATCTCTGAAACGGTTGGACTGATTTTAACGGGACTTTCACTGGCAGATAGCTAATGCAATAAGGAGTAACTGGACTAGGCTGCTTTTATTTTAGAAGCTGAACAAAAACTTTCTTGTAAAATTCCACGCGGACGAAGTCGCGGGCACAGCTAGTATATATATATATATATATATATTTACTACGTGTATTTTTTTTTACAACAAGAGTGGCAAGCAAGCATACGGCCCGGCCCACGTAGCCTATTTACGCTCACGATACCGAAGTATCACTTGCGCGTTGCCACTCTGTGTTCGAAGAGTTATACTGTGTTGGCAGCATAATAGGTCTAATCACGCGGTTGCCAAAAACAATCCTCCCCTCTCCCCAAGGAGCTCATTACTGGAAACTTTATTCACCATGTAGGAACACTACACAAAAAATTGTGTTGTTTGGCTACGGACTTCTATAAGATCAAATTCGAACGATAAACCCGTTACGCCCTACCTCTCTACTATATATAAATTTAGTGTAGGTTTATGCATGTTCTAATTCAATAAAAAAAACCTATGATTGGTTCCAGGGTATTCTGCCCCCTCCACGCAGAAAAGCAGGCAATACCTGTAAAGGTCAAACTTGCCAGGTTGACTAAGGTAGCAGCTTTGACAAGAGATAATGGTGACTATATTTATTATTTCATTCCTTACTATATTCCTTTTTCTTATACATTCACACACAAGTCTTACTCCCAAACTAAGCACAGCTTGTACAGTTAGAACTGGACAACGATATACATACTTATATAAATAGGCAATTGCACACAAATTGACCTAGTCCCAAACTAAGCACAGCTTGTACAGTGGGAACTGGACAACGATATACATACTTATATAGATAGGCAATTGCACACAAATTGACCTAGTCCCAAACTAAGCAAAGCTTGTACTGTGGGAACTGGACAACAATATACATACTTATATAGATAGGCAATTGTTCACAAATTGACCTAGTCCCAAACTAAGCAAAGCTTGTACTGTGGGAACTGGACAACGATATACATACTTATATAGATAGGCAATTGCACACAAATTGACCTAGTCCCAAACTAAGCAAAGCTTGTACTGTGGGAACTGGACAATATACATACTTATATAGATAATTACACACAAATTGACCTAGTCCCAAACTAAGCAAAGCTTGTACTGTGGGAACTGGACAACGATATACATACTTATATAGATAGGCAATTGCACACAAATTGACCTAGTCCCAAACTAAGCAAAGCTTGTACTGTGGGAACTGGACAACGATATACATACTTATATAGATAGGCAATTGCACACAAATTGACCTAGTCCCAAACTAAGCACAGCTTGTACAGTGGGAACTGGACAACAATATACATACTTATATAGATAGGCAATTGCACACAAATTGACCTAGTCCCAAACTAAGCAAAGCTTGTACTATGGGAACTGGACAACAATATACATACTTATATAGATAGGCAATTGCACACAAATTGACCTAGTCCCAAACTAAGCAAAGCTTGTACTGTGGGAACTGGACAACAATATACATACTTATATAGATAGGCAATTGCACACAAATTGACCTAGTCCCAAACTAAGCAAAGCTTGTACTGTGGGAACTGGACAACAATATACATACTTATATAGATAGGCAATTACACACAAATTGACCTAGTCCCAAACTAAGCACAGCTTGTACAGTGGGAACTGGACAACAATATACATACTTATATAGATAGGCAATTACACACAAATTGACCTAGTCCCAAACTAAGCACAGCTTGTACTGTGGGAACTGGACAACGATATACATACTTATATAGATAGGCAATTGAACACAAATTGACCTAGTCCCAAACTACGCACAGCTTGTACAGTGGGAACTGGACAACAATATACATACTTATATAGATAGGCAATTGCACACAAATTGACCTAGTCCCAAACTAAGCAAAGCTTGTACTGTGGGAACTGGACAGCGATATACATACTTATATAGATAGGCAATTACACACAAATTGACCTAGTCCCAAACTAAGCAAAGCTTGTACTGTGGGAACTGGACAACGATATACATACTTATATAGATAGGCAATTCCACACAAATTGACCTAGTCGCAAACTAAGCAAAGCTTGTACTATGGGAACTGGACAACGATATACATACTTATATAGATAGGCAATTCCACACAAATTGACCTAGTCCCAAACTAAGCAAAGCTTGTGCTATGGGAACTGGACAACGATATACATACTTATATAGATAGGCAATTCCACACAAATTGACCTAGTCCCAAACTAAGCAAAGCTTGTACTGTGGGAACTGGACAACGATATGCATACTTATATAGATAGGCAATTCCACACAAATTGACCTAGTCCCCAAACTAAGCAAAGCTTGTACTGTGGGAACTGGACAACGATATACATACTTATATAGATAGGCAATTACACACAAATTGACCTAGTCCCAAACTAAGCAAAGCTTGTACTGTGGGAACTGGACAATGATATACATACTTATATAGATAGGCAATTACACACAAAATTGACCTAGTCCCAAACTAAGCAAAGCTTGTACTGTGGGAACTGGACAACGATATACATACTTATATAGATAGGCAATTCCACACAAATTGACCTAGTCCCAAACTAAGCAAAGCTTGTACTGTGGGAACTGGACAACGATATACATACTTATATAGATAGGCAATTACACACAAATTGACCTAGTCCCAAACTAAGCAAAGCTTGTACTGTGGGAACTGGACAACGATATACATACTTATATAGATAGGCAATTACACACAAATTGACCTAGTCCCAAACTAAGCAAAGCTTGTACTGTGGGAACTGGACAACGATATACATACTTATATAGATAGGCAATTACACACAAATTGACCTAGTCCCAAACTAAGCAAAGCTTGTACTGTGGGAACTGGACAACGATATACATACTTATATAGATAGGCAATTACACACAAATTGACCTAGTCCCAAACTAAGCAAAGCTTGTACTGTGGGAACTGGACAACGATATACATACTTATATAGATAGGCAATTACACACAAATTGACCTAATCCCAAACTAAGCAAAGCTTGCACTGTGGGAACTGGACAACGATATACATACTTATATAGATAGGCAATTACACACAAATTGACCTAGTCCCAAACTAAGCAAAGCTTGTACTGTGGGAACTGGACAACGATATACATACTTATATAGATAGGCAATTCCACACAAATTGACCTAGTCCCAAACTAAGCAAAGCTTGTACTGTGGGAACTGGACAACGATATACATACTTATATAGATAGGCAATTGCACACAAATTGACCTAGTCCCAAACTAAGCAAAGCTTGTACTGTGGGAACTGGACAACGATATACATACTTATATAGATAGGCAATTACACACAAATTGACCTAGTCCCAAACTAAGCAAAGCTTGTACTGTGGGAACTGGACAACGATATACATACTTATATAGATAGGCAATTCCACACAAATTGACCTAGTCCCAAACTAAGCAAAGCTTGTACTGTGGGAACTGGACAACGATATACATACTTATATAGATAGGCAATTACACACAAATTGACCTAGTCCCAAACTAAGCAAAGCTTGTACTGTGGGAACTGGACAATGATATACATACTTATATAGATAGGCAATTACACACAAATTGACCTAGTCCCAAACTAAGCACAGCTTGTACTGTGGGAACTGGACAACGATGTACATACTTATATAGATAGGCAATTGAACACAAATTGACCTAGTCCCAAACTACGCACAGCTTGTACAGTGGGAACTGGACAACAATATACATACTTATATAGATAGGCAATTGCACACAAATTGACCTAGTCCCAAACTAAGCAAAGCTTGTACTATGGGAACTGGACAACAATATACATACTTATATAGATAGGCAATTGAACACAAATTGACCTAGTCCCAAACTAAGCACAGCTTGTACAGTGGGAACTGGACAACAATATACATACTTATATAGATAGGCAATTGCACACAAATTGACCTAGTCCCAAACTAAGCAAAGCTTGTACAGTGGGAACTGGACAACGATATACATACTTATATAGATAGGCAATTACACACAAATTGACCTAGTCCCAAACTAAGCAAAGCTTGTACTGTGGGAACTGGACAACGATATACATACTTATACAGATAGGCAATTCCACACAAATTGACCTAGTCCCAAACTAAGCAAAGCTTGTACTGTGGGAACTGGACAACGATATACATACTTATATAGATAGGCAATTCCACACAAATTGACCTAGTCCCAAACTAAGCAAAGCTTGTACTATGGGAACTGGACAACGATATACATACTTATATAGATAGGCAATTCCACACAAATTGACCTAGTCCCAAACTAAGCAAAACTTGTACTATGGGAACTGGACAACGATATACATACTTATATAGATAGGCAATTCCACACAAATTGACCTAGTCCCAAACTAAGCAAAGCTTGTACTGTGGGAACTGGACAACGATATACATACTTATATAGATAGGCAATTCCACACAAATTGACCTAGTCACAAACTAAGCAAAGCTTGTACTGTGGGAACTGGACAACGATATACATACTTATATAGATAGGCAATTGCACACAAATTGACCTAGTCCCAAACTAAGCAAAGCTTGTACTGTGGGAACTGGACAACGATATACATACTTATATAGATAGGCAATTGAACACAAATTGACCTAGTCCCAAACTAAGCACAGCTTGTACAGTGGGAACTGGACAACTATATACATACTTATATAGATAGGCAATTGAACACAAATTGACCTAGTCCCTTGGGAAAAGGTTCCCGCAATGTCACCATCCTTTTGGTAGGTTCTCTGTTCCTCTAATTATTGGGCATATTCATTGCCATTCCTTTTAATATGTATGGGAACTGAAGTTGTAATCTTTTTCAGTGACCTTACCAGAGAAGCAATGTCAGATATGCTTTCAAGAAGTGGGCCCGAGTCCTTCCTTCGACACATTCTGGCCTCCCTGCTGTGGTGCGGAGAAGGATGAGTGGTTTCACAGGAGCTGCCTGGAGGTAGGTTCTATGAGTCTCACACAAAGCCAACGGACCCTTAACTAGGCAGAGCCTGTACTATAGGCATCGGCGACTGATATACACACTTATATAGATGTTAATATACAATAATATTGTGGACATCTCACACAAAGCCAACTGACCCTAAACTAGGCAGAGCCTGTACTATAGGCATCGGCGACTGATATACACACTTATATAGATGTTAATATACAATAATATTGTGGTCATCTCACACAAAGCCAACTGGCCCTAAACTAGGCAGAGCCTGTACTATAGGCATCGGCGACTGATATACACACTTATATAGATGTTAATATACAATAATATTGTGGACATCTCACACAAAGCCAACTGACCCTAAACTAGGCAGAGCCTGTTCTATAGGCGTCGGCGACTGATATACACACTTATATAGATGTTAATTTACAATAATATTGTGGACATCTCACACAAAGCCAACTGACCCTAAACTAGGCAGAGCCTGTACTATAGGCATCGGCGACTGATATACACACTTATATAGATGTTAATATACAATAATATTGTGGACATCTCACACAAAGCCAACGGACCCTAAACTAGGCAGAGCCTGTACTATAGACATCGGCGACTGATATACACACTTATATAGATGTTAATATACAATAATATTGTGGACATCTCACACAAAGCCAACTGACCCTAAACTAGGCAGAGCCTGTACTATAGGTATCGGCGACTGGTATACACACTTATATAGATGTTAATATACAATAATATTGTGGACATCTCACACAAAGCCAACGGACCCTAAACTAGGCAGAGCCTGTACTATAGGCATCGGCGACTGATATACACATTTATATAGATGTTAATATACAATAATATTGTGGACATCTCACACAAAGCCAACTGACCCTAAACTAGGCAGAGCCTGTACTATAGGTATCGGCGACTGGTATACACACTTATATAGATGTTAATATACAATAATATTGTGGACATCTCACACAAAGCCAACTGGCCCTAAACTAGGCAGAGCCTGTACTATAGGCATCGGCGACTGATATACACACTTATCTTTCTTTTAGCGTTTGGCGCTACACGCTGGCCTGTACCACCTGAAGTGTCCTCTTTGCAACAACAAGAACAAGTTCAATGCCGCTGTCGAGCGCTTCGGTTATTACATACCTGATAGGTAAGTAATGCCTTGAAAAGTTGCAGTGAGTCGATCACTAGATGGCGTTACACGTCTGTTGCATCGCGCTAGTGTTTTCTTCCGTTAACATATAGTCCAATGGTAGGGTAGTACCAGTTCCTTGAAACCCAGCTGCAGGAACACAACTGTCTCAGGTATCAGCAGTGCCAGTATTGCGACCTTCTGTAAGGTGGAGGTACTGCCCCAGTCGGGCAACTGCTATTGTGGACGGGAGATCCGTTGTGGCCTACCTCTCTCCAGCTGCTCGTTAGCACCACCCGGGGATCACGTGTGAGGTATCGAGGGTGTTTACGGACGCGAGCAGCATCAACCCAACGTATCCAGGAGCAGTGCCATTTGTTTGCGACCTTCTGTAAGGTGGAGGTACTGCCCCAGTCGGGCAACTGCTATTGTGGACGGGAGATCCGTTGTGGCCTACCTCTCTCCAGCTGCTCGTTAGCACCAACCGGGGATCACGTGTGAGGTATCGAGGGTGTTTACGGACGCGAGCAGCATCAACCCAACGTATCCAGGAGCAGTGCCATTTGTGTGCGACCTTCTGTAAGGTGGAGGTACTGCCCCAGTCGGGCAACTGCTATTGTGGACGGGAGATCCGTTGTGGCCTACCTCTTTCTATGAGATGTTCGTTTCCAGGGACGCATCGTGGGAGCGAGAGGGTAACACCTACGAGGACCCAGCGCTGGAATGCAAAGCAGAAGGGTGCCCTAACGTATCACGCGATGATGATTTTGGGTGAGTCTTCCCCTCCCCACCCCCCTTTTTCGGTTCCGGGAACTTCTGCTCCTTAACCGAACAAAGGTCTCTCACTGCGCGGTTCCAAAGGAGTTTCCTTCCGCGAACGCTCAGGCTGTGGAATGAGCTCCCCGTTGAGGTTTTCCCTGGAGAGTACAGCATGGAGTTCTTCAAGGGAGGGAAGGGAGATTCCTGCAGGGTCGGCTCGCGAGCGATACCCCTGGTGTTTCAAGGAAAGTTTCATGAGCTTTTCTTTCTCAGTGATTGGAACTTGATGGTTTGCGTGGCGTGCGGTGGCAACGAAGTTCACGCAGGGTGTGCGGTCACCCTGCCTCACCGCTGCTTTGTTTGCTTCGACCCCACCTCTGGAATGGAACTGGAACCACTACGTAAGCAATTGTTTTATTTTGGACAGTTCTCTCTAGACTTACAGACCTACATACATATCATCACGCCGAGTCTCTCACTCTAGGCAGAGAGAGTAGAGCGCCAGTTCTCTCTAGACTTACAGACCTACATACATATCATCATGCCGAGTGCCTCACGCTAGGCAGAGAGAGTAGAGCGCCAGTTCTCTCTAGACTTACAGACCTACATACATATCATCACGCCGAGTCCCTCCGCTAGGCAGAGAGAGTAGAGCGCCAGTCCTCTCTAGACTTACAGACCTACATACATATCATCACGCCGAGTCCCTCACGCTAGGCAGAGAGTAGAGCACCAGTTCTCTCTAGACTTACAGACCTACATACATATCATCACGCCGAGTCCCTCACGCTAGGCAGAGAGTAGAGCGCCAGTTCTCTCTAGACTTACAGACCTACATACATATCATCATGCCGAGCCCCTCACGCTAGGCAGAGGGAGAGTGCCAGTTCTCTCTAGACTTACAGACCTACATACATATCATCACGCCGAGTCCCTCACGCTAGGCAGAGAGAGTAGAGCGCCAGTTCTCTCTAGACTTACAGACCTACATACATATCATCACGCCGAGTCCCTCACGCTAGGCAGAGAGAGTAGAGCGCCAGTTCTCTCTAGACTTACAGACCTACATACATATCATCACGCCGAGTCCCTCACGCTAGGCAGAGAGAGTAGAGCGCCAGTTCTCTCTAGACTTACAGACCTACATACATATCATCACGCCGAGTCCCTCACGCTAGACAGAGAGAGTAGAGCGTCAGTTCTCTCTAGACTTTCATATTTCGCTTCGTCCACATTAATCACTCCTGACGTTGTCTCCTACATATTGTTCCTTGGAAGGGGTAGGCAGAGGTACCAATACCCAATTTTACCAACAAAAAACGAGTCCTTCGCCCCTTAAGCACGAGGTTTTCTTCACAGTCTCATAGAAACTTGAGAAAACAATGGCCACTGGGTAACCGTTTACCATCAGGCTGGCACCTTCACACCTACCTTGGTATCGTGCTTCTCCAGGTGTCGCTTGAGGCTGGTCTTCCACCTGAACACCTTATCGCACATCGAGCATGCAAACTCGTTCTTGAACTCGTGAACCGCCCTGCAAGTATTGACAGTCATGACGCCTGCATCGCGACAGGTTACCATCAGCGGACCACCTTAGTGTCCCAAAATCGCGGTATAAAAAAAAATTACCCAACAATCGCAAGAGTTTGTAATGCCAAAGTACAATATTAAGACACTCAAAATATGATGATGAATTTATGGTTTAGATCCATCCACGAAGACGCGCCCCACTATCCTTCCCTATAGTTTACAGTGTAAGTGTGCAAACTAATGTTGGTGTATCACATTTTCCGCGCGGACGAAGTCGCGGGCACAGCTAGTTGTAAATAAATATCATGCCAAAAATTATATTTGGACCAAGTTTCATACCCGAGGAAGCAATAGTTGAAAAACGTGTTTTTTTTTAATTTAAGATGAGATTCATCAAATCCGTTCTTAGCTGACCTCTACACCGCGTAAGGAATACTCCTACCAAATTTCAAGTCAATCAGGCTTATAGTTCCTGAGATTTCGTGTTGAGTGAGTTCACAAACGGGATCTCCTATATAGATTTCGTGATGAGTGAGTTCACAAACGGGATCTCCTATATAGATTTCGTGATGAGTGAGTTCACAAATGGGTTCTCCTATATAGATTTCGTGACGAGTGAGTTCACAAACGGAATCTCCTATATAGATTTCGTGATGAGTGAGTTCACAAATGAGATCTACCCGCGTTCCACCTTGCGGGTGGAGTTTCGTAAAATTCATAGCTGACCTGTACACCGCGTAAGGAATACTCCTACCAAATTTCAAGTCAATCGGCCTTATAGTTCCTGAGATATCGTGATGAGTGAGTCCACAAACGGGATCTCCTATATAGATTTCGTGACGAGTGAGTCCACAAACGGGATCTCCTATATAGATTTCGTGATGAGTGAGTTCACAAACGGGATCTCCTATATAGATTTCGTGATGAGTGAGTTCACAAATGGGATCTACCCGCGTTCCACCTTGCGGGTGGAGTTTCGTAAAATTCATAGCTGACCTGTACACCGCGTAAGGAATACTCCTACCAAGTCAATCGGCCTTATAGTTCCTGAGATATCGTGATGAGTGAGTTCACAAACGGGATCTCCTATATAGATTTCGTGATGAGTGAGTTCACAAACGGGATCTCCAATATATAGGTATATATAGATGTAAAGATGAGTAGGAATTTTAAAGAATTGGGAAAAATTAGTAAGAGGGTTACTCACAATCGATGGTTCATGAGCCCAGCTCGATGGCGGAAGGTCTTGTCGCACTGGGAGCACTGCACCCGCGCCTTATGAGTGTCGCAGTGGTACCGGTGGCTGTCTATAGAGCTGGGACAACAATACACTCTATCAAATCGAATCCCGGGCTCCGGGATTGCAATCCCGGGTTCCGGGATCGGAATACAAACTGCGGAACTAGGGTCCCGTAGAGGCAGGTGGTCATCCCACATTGCGGAATCATAGCCTTCAATCCCGGGATAGCGATCCCGCATTCCGGGATAATGCTCTACCGGACTCTACTATCCCGCATTGCGATGATCAGTATTACATATCATAACCATCCCGCGGGACTACGATCCCGCGATCCAGGATTGCAATCCCCCATTCAGGGTCCAAGATCCCAAATTTCTCTAATACGATAGGGCATAATGCGAGCATTAGCTTACATAAACTTTAGTTATGGTCGTGCTTGAGTAACGGCGATGGACTCGCCATCTGTCACGTTGGCACCAAATATACCTCTGGCGGAAAGTGGGTGTGTGGGTATTACCTATACACCTCTGCCTACCCCTTCGGGGACCCTTGTGGGAAGGCGTGAGGATATATTATTATATAATAATACATAAATAAATACCTCGGGACAGTTGCACACAAATAGACCTAGTCCCAAATTAAGCAAAGCTTGTGTTATGGTAACTAGACAACGATATATTTACTTATATAGATAGATATATACATAAATGCATAGGACATCCAAGACTAAGGTACAAATACTCGTGTTCATCACACAAATATCTGCCCTCAGCGGGATAGTAAGCAACGACCTATTGTCGGGCCTACGTTGTTCCCCCATACTTGGGTACTATTGCTGTAACGAAAGAATATTGTTATTGTATATGCCTAATGATTTGAAAAGAGTAACCATGGAGTTTCTTGCCGGTTCTTCTCCATGGAAGCGACCAACCCGAACCGTGCTTCTTTTTCGACGTTTTACAAGTACCCACCTGGGCCTATGTGAAATAAAAAGATTGTGATTTGATTTGATTTGATTCGAGCCCGCGACCTCAAGTTTCGCAGTCGGGAGCTGCAAACCCTAGACCAGGTGTGTATGTATGTCAGGTCACTCACTTGGAGACCAGGCCACAGTGTCCGCACGTGTACTGGCGCAGGGCCACCTCGTGGGCGGTGTACAAGTGCGCTTGCATGGATTTCGTGTCACCAGTACGTTTGCCACACACTGTACACTCGAACCTGCAACACGATTACTCGTCATTTAGAAATCCTACCTTACTATTATTATTATTATTATTATTCTACCACCGCACCTCTCGCCATCGACGGGGAATTCATCCCCATACCTTGGAACCACAAAGGTCTCGCACTGTGCGCTTCCAAAGGAGTTTTCTTCCGCGAACGCTCAGGCTGTGGAATGAGCTCCCCGTTGAGGTTTTCCCTGGAGAGTGCAGCATGGAGTTCTTCAAGAAGGGTGTGGGGAGATTCCTGCAGGGCAACGCGCGAGTGATACCCCTGGTGTTGCAAGCGTCCATAGGCGGCGGTAACCGCTTACCATCAGGCGGACCGCATGCTTGTTTGCCACCCAAGTGGTATAAAAAAAAAAAAAATCCCATTAAAAGTGCTAAAAGTCTATCTAATGCCTCAGTAATTTTTTTTTATGCCACTTGGGTGGCAATCAAGCATGCGGTCCGCCTAATGGTAAGCGGTCACCACGAGGGGTATCACTCGCGCGTGGCCGACCCTGCAGGAATCTCTCCACACCCTTCTTGAAGAACTCCATGCTGTACTCTCCAGGGAAAACCTCAACGGGGAGCTCATTCCACAGCCTGAGCGTTCGCGGAAGGGAACATCCAACAAGAGTGGCAGAAATGCATACCGCCTACCTGATGGGAAGCGGTTACCGTAGCTTAATTACGCTCAAGATACCGAAGTATCACTTGCGTGTTGCCAATCTGTGTTCCGGGAGTTATAGTGTGTTGGCAGCATAAGGTTTAATCCCTCCGCTTCCAACACAATGTAACAATCCTCCCCCCTCCCCAAGGAGATCATTACAGGAAACCTTATTCACCGCGTAGGAACACAACTATATTATTACTAGCTTATGCCCGCGGCTTCGCCCGCGTGGAGTAGCTTTGGAATTTTTCCTGCTAGAATCGGTTCAGCCGCTATGCCGTGAAAGTACATCGTACAAAAATTATAATATAAAAACTTTGAATTTTTAAGGATAAAAAATAAAAAGTACCCTACGTCCTATTCCTAGGTATAAGCTATCACCATTTCAACTTTCAGCCAAATCGGTTCAGCCGTTTGGCCGTGAAAGAACCGCAAACATCCAAACTTACAAACTTTCACATTTATAATATTAGTAACATAACATTTGTCTACTGACTTCTATAAGGTGGAGGTCCTGCCCCAGTCGGGCAGCTCCGAATTCAAACAGGGAACCCGTTAAGGGGTGTCCATTAATTACGTGAGATGTTTAAGGGGGATCGAGTCACATCTCATCTAATCTCACGTTGGAGAGAGGGGGGTCTCGGCAAATATCACGCAATTCTTTTTCTAATTATCCAAAAAAATATATACCATTTTGGTCCATTTAAACCAGATTTAACACGCGTAAGATTTAATTTTTACAACAAAAATCCAACGCGTTCACGTAAGACACCCACATTTTGAAAAATCCCACGTGAGATTGGGGGAGGGGGTTGAATAAAATCTCACGATATCTCACCAGGGGCGGGGGGCAGAAAATTAAAAAATACTCCTCACGTAATTTATGGACGCCCCCTTATGGCCAACTCTCTTAAATATGAACATGTATGGACTCACCTGCGCATATGTCTCTTGTAGTGCGCTGTAAACGACTCCACAGACATGAGTATCGTCTTACAAATCGGACAGCTGTAGTCGCCCAGCGCCTGGAAGCAGAGATCCTTCATCATCCATCACTGAGGATATTTGGTCCCAGATATGACAGAGATATAGATAGTGCCATCCACGACGACGCGCCCCACCAATGTCTAGTCGAGGGGGTCGCGTGATGCGGGCAGTATGACCCGAGTCTATTAACTGTAGTGTGCGTGTGCACTCATAGGTAATCTGTGTGTACCGACAATACTCACACATTAGTGGAAGGTTGCACACTTACACTGTAAACTATAGGGGAGGATAGTGGGGCGTGCCTTCGTGGATGACACTATCTATAGATTAATTAGCTAGATTAACACATACATACATATCATCACGCCAGGTCCCTAACGGGGTAGGCAGAGAGTATAGAGCGCCAGTTCTCTCTAGACTTGCAAAACTCTTTCGCTTCGTCCACATTCATCAGTCTCTTCATACATACGATGTGATTTTTAACAGGAATTAACAAACACGTAGGAAATAAAATTAAAGCGGCTATATATGTATGTAGTATAAATAATAAAATAATATATCCTCACGCCTTCCCACAAGGGTCACCGAAGGGGTAGGCAGAGGTATATTAGGTGCCAACGTGGCAGATGACGAGTCCATCGCCGTTACTCAAGCACGACTATAAATACGCCTTTGAATGTCTTCTCAGACGTATGCAGGTTTCCTCTCGATGTTTCCCTTCACCGTAAAGCTCGTGGTGTGACTGATCACTGTATTTAAGTTCAGAAAAACTCATTGGTACAGTCGGGATTCGAACTTGCGACCTTTGCGTCGCAGGCAACTGCTCGAACCACTCGGCCACCACGGCTTTTGGTGACAAAAAGACAGAGAATAACATGTAATAGCACAATAGGCAGCCTTATCGCAAAAGCGATCTCTTCCAGGCAACCAAGTGAAGAGAGAAAAGAAATAGAGATAAAAGGTAGGTGTGATAGTTGAGCGGATGAAATATACATATTTACTATAATATACATATACTAAGCAATCTAAATAAATAAATACGAAACATATACCTATTTTATACACATACAATAACATATACATAAATATACTTACATATGTATAATTTATAAAGAAAAATAGTATTCGAATAAAAGTTTCTTGAAGGAATTCAATGATTCTGCCAGTCTGATGTTCTGGGGCAGCGAGTTCCATAGACGGACAGCTTGCACAGTGAAGGACTTGGAATACGAAGAAGAGGTAAAGGTACTATTGTTTGTGTTGTGTTCCTACGCGGTGAATAAGGTCTCCAGTAATGAGCTGGGGGGGGGCTTGGGGGGGGAGTACTCACCGAGTCATGTTTCGCCGCCATGTGCGCCTTGTAAGACTTGCTGTAGCTGAATCCCAATAGGCACAGTTCACACCTATACTCCGACTTCACATAGCTCTCCTTCAGGGCATCCTTCTCCCTCTCTTGCAACATCTCTTCGTAGGACAACTCTATCGTCAAAATCTTTTGGTCCTTCGACGCATTTTTATTCTGGAATAAACTCTAGTTTATATATACATACATACATACATACATATAATCACGCCACTTTCTCGTAGGGGTAGGCAGAGACCACTTCTTTCCGCTTGCTACGCTCCTTACATACTTCTTTCGCTTCGTCCACTTTCATTAATCTCTTCATACATGCTCTTCGGTTTAGGGTACTCTTGTTTATATAAACAAGAGTACCGCGAGACTAGATATATATATATATATATATTATCTAGTCTCGCCATCTGTCACGTTGGTACCTAAAATATATCTCTGGCGGAAAGTGGGTGTGTGGGTATTACCTATACACCTCTGCCTACCCCTTCGGGGACCCTTGTGGGAAGGCGTGAGGTATTATAATATAAAAAAGCAATAAAAACTAAGGCGAGACCTTTTCAATTTTCAACTCCTTGTTCACTCTTGATGTTTTCCTAACTCTATCGACTCTCTTCTTCTTCTTTATCTTCTTCTTTACGACCAGTTTCTGTGCGTGTGATCTTGAGTCATGATCATCGGACATGTCTTGGGAACATTCCGACATGTTCCCATTGTCTGCCAAAGCGTCGGTTACATCTGAAACAGTTGAGGTAAGATATTAGAAAGGTTCGGAAAAAAAGTCGAAACTTTGGGCATACAGGTTTCCTCTCGATGTTTCGCCGTTAAACTTGTGGCGATATCACGGTATAGATAGCGCCATCCACGAAGACGCGCCCCACTACTCTCCCCTATAGTTTATAGTGTAAGTGTGCAACCTTCCACTAATGTTTGAGTATTGTCGGTACACACTGATTACCTATGAAAGGCGTATGTATAGTTGTGCTTGAGTAACGGCGATGGACTCGCCATCTGTCACGTTGGCACCTAATATACCTCTGGCGGAAAGTGGGTGTGTGGGTATTACCCATACACCTCTGCCTACCCCTTCGGGGACCCTTGTGGGAATATTATATATATTATTATTATTAATATTACAATTCCACACAAATAGACCTAGTCCCAAATTAAGCAAAGCTTGTGTTATGGTAACTAGACAACGATATATTTACTTATATAGATAGATATATACATAAATACATAGGACATCCCAGACTAAGGTACAAATACTTGTGTTCATCACACAAATATCTGCCCTCAGCGGGATTCGAACCCGCGACCTCAAGTTTCGCAGTCAGGAGCTCCAACCACTAGACCAGACGGCAGTATATGTAACCTACCTTTATCCCACTCCACTTTTATTTCATTCTTCAGGTAGACCAACTCTGGCTTGGTGTCACCTTGGGCAGTGCCATCATCTTTGCCGAGGGCTATAGGCTCCAACACTTGGATCCTCAGCTGTGGTTGACGGATTATGTCGGTCACTAAGCATTCTTGAAGGTTCTGGTGGAAGAGAATATTTATATATCTGTGTCCGCATGGAATTTAACAAAAAAAAGTTTCTAAAATAAAAGAAGCCTAAGTACTACTAATAGCCTACTCCTTTTTATATCAGCTATCTGCCAGTGAAAGTCCCGTTAAGATCGGTCCAGCCGTTTCAGAGATTAGCCGGAACAAACAGACAGACAGACAGACAGACAGACAAACGGACAGACAAAAATTAAAAAATAATAATATAATATATCCCCACGCCTTCCCACAAGGGTCCTTGAAGGAGTAGGCAGAGGTGTATAGCTAGTACCCACACACCCACTTTCCGCCAGAGGTATATTAGGTGCCAACGTGACAGATGGCGAGTCCATCGCCGTAACTCAAGCACGACTATACATACGCCTTTTTGAATTTCTTCTCAGACGTATGCAGGTTTCCTCTCGATGTTTTCCTTCACCGTAAAGCTCGTGGTGTAACTAATCACTGTACTTAAGTTTTAGAAAAACTCATTGGTACAGCCGGGATTCGAACTTGCGACCTTTGCGTCGCAGGCAACTTGAAAGATAGGATAGCTTACATCACAATTGGACCCGATAGGTGGCGCGGCGATCGTGTTTCAGGAAATTTTACTTTTTCACCCGGGCGAAGCTGGGCGGGACAGCTAGTTTTATTATAATCAGAGCATACTTACTTCTCTAGTATAAGTTTGCAGTATTCGGTAAGAATCCTTCACTTGTTCTCGAAACAGAACAGACTTGACTAACTTCGCCTTGCATTCCCAGCAGACCAGTGGACATGTTGCATTGTAACACAGCTGGAATGGGAGTAACATCTTATATATGTATATACAAAAATGTTATGTTGGTTTGTGTACGCTTCAAAAACTCAAAATGTTGTGCACCGATCGAGCTGAAACTTCAGCATGATATATAATCGGCATCAAGGATTGTTTTTATCTATTTTTTTGCATCAGTCACATATCCACAGCGAAGCGTGGCATATACTAATATTATAAAGAGGAAAGATTTGTATAAGAGCCGTGGTGGCCGAGTGGTTCGAGCAGTTGCCTGCGACGCAAAGGTCGCAAGTTCGAATCCCGACTGTACCAATGAGTTTTTCTGAACTTAAGTACAGTGATTAGTCACACCACGAGCTTTACGGTGAAGGAAAACATCGAGAGGAAACCTGCATACGTCTGAGAAGAAATTCAAAGGCGTATGTATAGTCGTGCTTCAGTAACGGCGATGGACTCGTCATCTGTCACGTTGGCAATTACCTCTGGCGGAAAGTGGGTGTATGGGTATTACCTATACACCTCTGCCTACCCCTTCGGGGACCCTTGTGGGAAGGCGTGAGGATATATTATTTATATTATTATAAGATTTGTATGTAAGTATGTTTGTATTGAATATGCTCTGAAACTACAGGACGGATTTGAAAAATTCTTTCACCATTGGAAAGCTACATTCACCCCGAGTGACATAGGCTATATTTTATTTTATATACCCATGCAAAGCCAGGATGGACCGCTAATATTAATGTAATTTACCAGTAGTTGTATGGTTTCATATGGTATTATGAATTTATATGTATCATAACTGCTTTGGTCTCTAGGATATATTCATACACACATATCATCACACCAAATCCTTAATGGGGTAGGCAGATAGAGTAGAGCACCAGTTCTCTCTAGACTTACATACATATGATCACGCCGAGTCCCTCACTCTTGCTCTCAAATCACTCTTATCTATCTGTAAAAACTGCACGAAAATCCATTCAGTAGTTCTTGAGTTTATCACAACAGACAGATGCACCGGGGGGCATGTTTTAAATTGTACAATATTATAAAAGTTAAAGTTTGTGGGAATATTTGTTCCTTTTTTATACATAACTATTTAATGGAATTGTATGAAATTATTGAGATGGTTTGGCAATGTCGAGAGAATAAATGAAAAACGATTGACGAAAAAAGTGTATAAGGCGAGTGTGGATGAAAGTGTTGGAAGGGGTAGACCTAGGCGGACGTTTCTAGACCAAATTAGGGACGTCTTGAAAAAAGGTCAGGTCAAGAGTACCCTAAACCGAAGACCATGTATGAAGGGAATAATGAAAGTGGACGAAGCGAAAGAAGTATGTAAGGATCGTAGCAAATGAAAGTTATGGCACCTACCTGTATTTCATTCAATGCTTGGAGGTAATACTGCTTCAATTTCTCTTGATTTATTTCATGAAGAGATCTGCCCACACATAGACATGCCATACACAGTTGTGTGTCCGGCGATTCTTCACTTAATAATATAGTATCAGACATTGATATAAAATGGTATCAGACATTTAAAATTAATAAATTTGAATATTTGCCACTGTGCAATGTTTTTACTTTCCAGTATACACTAATAGAAATAGACTTTAGTTTTCACGGACTAATATTGATTTATAAGTAAGAGGAGAGACGTCCTGTTAATACAATATATTTATACTAATAGATATGTTGAGATTCGTAAATATATAAAATTTTTTTAGCGATCAGATTTCTTGTACGTAATAAAACACGAAAACGCAAGTGCGGTATGACTATATAATTTCACGAACTGGATTTTAATCAAATCTATTGCACAATACATATATTTTCCTCATTTATTCTGACGATAATAGATTTCTAGTTAACGCGAAAAAAAGCAAAACAAATCACCGCCATTTTAGTAACACTGTTATTCATAGACAAGCAAAGATTACAATGTATACTGTCACATAGACAAGTGTTCTCTTAAAAACTTGCTCGTCTATGAATGAGTTGGATCAGTTGGATTGTAATATTGTATCTTTCTGAAAATCTACTGCTAGCTGACCAAATTAACTCACTGACCACCCTTTGTAGAAGGTCACAAGCTTTTTCCTAACGCAGGTCGTAGTCTCTTTATTTTTTTAATAAAGTACTTTATACTAATTATTTAAGCTTATTAAAACTGTTGGAACTATTTGGTTTCCACATCCTTCTTTCATTATATCTTTTGATAGGCCACTTTGTTTTTGTCTTTTTATATTGTTTGTCACTTCTGTTTAAATATCTATCAAGAAAATACAAGTCAATTTATTTTACATGTTATTTTATTTAGAGTTCAGAGAATACCTATTTAAAGGCATCAAGTACCTTTTGGTTATGGGCCCAGAGCTCTGAAACTCTAAATTTCTTCTATAATAGTGTGTTTCAGAGGAGTTGTAATTTTTGCACTTCGAACTTTAAAAATTGAAGGGCACTATTGTACAAAACCTGTTTCTCATACAAATGCAAGTAATACTAGTGTAGTATCCTATGTTTCAACTGCACATACAATAAGTACTCCATCTTTTAACAAATTAGAAGGGCGTTACTATACAACATGGGCATTTTCAATGGAGATGATGCTGATTGATTGTGGACCTTAAACATCAATGTGATACTGGTAATACCGAATCATTGTGTCAATTCAAGTTTATTTTGATATTCTTTGTCATCTTCAAAGTTATCTAATTAATTGTAGTAGGTAAAAACTATAATATATCATATTTATCTGCTTAGTTCACGATTGCTATTGGGTGAAATTATTTCAAATACTACAAACTACAAACTAAAAATACATATTGATTTATTACGTCTGAGTGCAAAACATAGATATCCTAAATCTATGGTGTAAAACGCGATAACTAATCTTAGCTTTAACCAAAATATTTTGCTAACCGTAGATATAAGATATACCTATACTTAAAAAAGAAACCACCTAATATACCTCTGGCGGAAAGTGGGTGTGTGGGTATTACCTATACACCTCTGCCTACCCCTTCGGGGACCCTTGTGGGAAGGCGTGAGGATATATTATTATTATTATTATAAAAAAGAAATAATAAGATTGTAACTTGTTTACTCGGAAAAAGTGTGTATAATAATAAAAGTGCAAAGTTATAAAAGCCCGCGTTTATAGACAATGGAGTTTCGTGATCTAAAATCCTACATAACATCACTAGACGAATTAGATTTAAATTATTTAAATAGAAATAACTTGGAGCCGGATTATGAGAGCCTATATAAGCCATTATGGAGGGCGAATAGGAAGACTGAGAGTTATAAAGTGGAAATATTCTCAGATTATGAAGGTGAGTTATTTTGATATAAAAAAAACTACAATGCCCAAAATAACTTTCATGTCTCGCCTCGCCAGGCATCTGTCACTTTAGTACCTAAATATTTTTTTTTTCTCTCTTCACTTGGTTGCCTGGAAGAGATCGCTTTTACGATAAGGCCACCTATTGTGCCTATTACATGTTATTTTCTGTCTTTTTGTCAACCTATTTGTTTGTATATATAAATAATAATAATAATATATCCTCACGCCTTCCCACAAGGGTCCCCGAAGGGGTAGGCAGAGGTGTATAGGTAATACCCACACACCCACTTTCCACCAGAGGTATATTAGGTGCTAACGTGACAGATGGCAAGTGCATTAAGTACAGTGATTAGTCACACCACGAGCTTTAAGGTGAAGGAAAACATCGAGAGGAAACCTGCATACGTCTGAGAAGAAATTCAAAGGCGTATGTATAGTCGTGCTTGAGTAACGGCGATGGACTCGCCTTCTGTCACGTTGGCACCTAATATACCTCTGGCGGAAAGTGGGTGTGTGGGTATTACCTATACACCTCTGCCTACCCCTTCGGGGACCCTTGTGGGAAGGCGTGAGGATATATATATTATATTAATCATATTTCCTACCCACAACAGTCTCAGATAGGCAGAGCTATATTAACTTCCTCTTCAGCCACGTACTGTATACAGTTTTTATACTCGTTTTTTTTTTCAGTGTTCACACCAAAGTATAAATGCCATGTATGCGATCTACTAGTCCCAGTGATTTTTGCAGAGGATCACGAGCTCAGCAAGCGCCATCGTATCTGTCTCGAGATAATGGATATCGCTTTAGAACGGACCAGAGGACATGTCAAACATAAAACGGACTATTCGGACATTTCATACAAATCCCATATATACTTCTGCAATGTTTGCACCAAAGCTGTGTCTTTAGAACGCAGCAATAAGCATATTTCGTCCAAAAGACATTTGTATTGCGAACAACAAGAGCAGTTTTTAAGTAAACTGCTATCTACGTACAACAATGAAGAAATAGATTTCAATGATACAGAAGTAAGGAATGCTGATCCGGATGAAAGTACCGTTGAGTATGCTGAATTGATAGACGAAGCACCAACAAACCTCAAAGATGGTGCCAATACGGATATGAAATCCAAACTAAGAATTTCTTTACCCGATCAACAAAACATCAACGATGATCTGTTGGACGGAGCTCCAACTAAACAAGACAAGGCAGTACAAAAATGTGATAAAGCAATAATGGTTCAGCTTGAAAATGTAACAAAACCAACTCCATTACCTCATGAAATGTCACCTAAAATTCCTGGCAACGTCAAAGGTTTAGAATCTCTATGTGAGATTGGAAATCTTTTGGTTATGGTAAAGACTAAAGACGGTTGCTTTGTCAAAGTTCCATTTGAAAGATACAATGGTGTCCTTACAAAGAATAATGAAAAATACTGTTTGTTCTGTTCGGAACTTGTTGAAGATCTAAATATGCATGTCTCGTCGAGGTGTCATGTGCGAAAAGTTTCAGTGAGAGCTGAAAATGTACATTGTATAAGAGAGGTAAATATGCGTTATTGTGCGCTTGTTGTGCGGTTGCGCATACATTTCATCAGTGTATATAATAAAAAATGCCATGCTTCCTTTCCAATAATTTACACTATTCATAATTATATATCCTATATATAGTTATGAATATTTCTTTAGTCTATTATTATAGAATGGGTAGGCAGAGGTGTATAGGTAATACCCACACACCCACTTTCCGCCAAAGGTATATTAGGTGCCAATGTGACAGATGGCGAGTCCATCGCCGTTACTCAAGCACGACTATACATACGCCTTTGAATTTCTTCTCAGACGTATGCAGGTTTCCTCTCGATGTTTTCCTTCACCGTAAAGCTCGTGGTGTGACTAATCACTGTTCTTAAGTTCAGGAAACTCATTGGTACAGTCGGGATTCGAACTTGCGATCTTTGTGTCGCAGGCAGCTGCTCGAACCACTCGGCCACCACGGCTACTATTCATAATTAAAAACACATAATTTAAGTTTTTTTTTATATTAAATGTCATCTTTCCTTGATGAGTATAATAAGTTTCACCGATGTTTACCGAGTAACATAGGTTACATTATACGTTATATATTCACAGGTCAACAATTTCCTCAGTCACTGTATATTATGCAACGAGTTAGTAGTCAATACAGACGCGCACATTAAAACTATAGAACATTTTGCCAATATAAACAAATTGTTGACGGATTTGGATGAAATGTTCTCGGACGGCGAGTCACTGGAAACAGATGAAGATCACGAAACAAATGAACATCACGAAACATATGAATATAACGAAACAAATGAACATGAAGGTGCAATTATAGATAGAAGACACCTAGATACCAATGATAATTCAGCTGATGTAGACTTTACTAGTGAAACTAACAATGATGAGAGTAATAATAAAGTAATTGATGAAATAGATGCTAAAAATGTTAAAGTTGATGTAACACCAATGGCCGATAATAATATCAAAGCCAATGATATGGAACACAACACACTCGAAAAGGCTATAGAGAAGGAGATGAACTATCAAATAATGAAGAATGACGTAGACGAGTTGGTTTGTAAAGTCTGCAATGCTGTCATAACTAATATTGAAGCTCATCTCACTTCAGCAAATCATGCCGCGAAATATTTAGAACTGTTAAAGGTGAATAAACTTGAAATGTTATCCAGTGAACAGTTAGAATGTACTAATTGCGTGTGTTTCGTTCTAAAAGGCTTCGAAATTATGCATGTACAGGGGAAAAAACACAAAACTAAGTTGAGAAAACAACTAGAAGCGTCAACTAAACCTCCATCAATGAATATTGAATCGATCAATGATCTAAAATCAACTGGATCCGTCAAATCTATTGTAACCGATCCGATTGGGCCCAATACCACAGCAAATACATCCAAATCGCCTACTACAGATAACGTAGGGTCAGTAAATGCTCAAAGTGACAGTTTGATTTGCGCGCCATATTTCTGTGACACCTGTCAAGTGCAAGTGCCAAATCGCACAGCTAATATAGAAGAGCATAACAACGGAGCGTCGCACAGGAAAAAAATGTTGCTAGTCGAAAAAAGCGATGTAGTCGAGAAGAAAATTAATAAGAATTTTTGTAGGCTGTGCAATGTTTTCGTGTCGAGTAAAATTGATATGGCTGTACATATCAATAGTGAATCGCATGGGCATCTTCACGATTTGGTAATGAAGACTAACAGGATATGGAAAAGAATTGATAATATGTATTTTTGCGATTATTGCAAAGTCGAGATCAGCCCTTTTAATGAAATGGACCACGTTAATGGGGCTAAGCATTTAAAGAACAGAAGTGACCCCACCAAGTTAAGTCTTGAAGTGTTTGCAAGTTAACCACTTCTACCATATACCACCGCACCTCTCGCCATCGACGGGGAATTCATCCCCATACCTTGGAACCACAAAGGTCTCGCACTATGCGCTTCCAAAGGAGTTTCCTTCCGCGAACGCTCAGGCTGTGGAATGAGCTCCCCGTTGAGGTTTTCCCTGGAGAGTACAGCATGGAGTTCTTCAAGAAGGGTGTGGAGAGATTCCTGCAGGGTCGGCAGCGCGCGAGTGATACCCCTGGTGTTGCAAGCGTCCATAGGCGGACCGCATGCTTGTTTGCCACCCAAGTGGAATAAAAAAGTTAAAGTAAAAGTTCAATATATATGCCTTACTGTAAATAAACTCGTTAGCTAGTAAATCCTCTTTTATTTGTTTGTGTGCGGGTCCTACGTTTTTGTATATCTATCTGAACACGAACAATCTAAGTACTGAACAGTTTTTGATGCGGTTTTCGGCAATAGATAGATTGATTAATGAGGAAAGTTGATAAACGTAAAATTATCCGAGTGAGGAGCGAAAATTCTATCAATAAAAGTAAATCTTCACGCGTTCTCACAAGCGTCCCCGAAGGGGTAGGCAGAGGTGTATAGTATATATATATATGTACATATATATATTATATTTCATTAAAGCCGTGGTGGCAGAGTCTGAACCCTGAAACCTGCATACGTCTGAGAAGACATTCAAAGGCGTATGTATAGTCGTGCTTGAGTAACGGCGATGGACTCGCCATCTGTCACGTTGGCACCTAATATATCTCTGGCGGATAGTGGGTGTGTGGGTATTACCTATACACCTCTGCCTACCCCTTCGGGGACCCTTGTGGGAAGGCGTGAGGATATATTATTTATATATTTTATTGGTATTTACAGGGGGCTGAATAGTCGCAAGAAATTCTGTTTTTTTCTGATAAATAAAAGGCAGATATTTTAATAAAATCGATAATATTTATATATTTAAAACTTAACTACACATTATTAAAGCCTATTTAACGTTTTTCTTCTTAATTTTCTGCGTCGTTGGTTTGATATTGTGTATTTTCCTGAAAATAAAACGGCATATATTATAAGAACCGGCTTATAGATAGATAGTGCCATCCACGAAGACGCGCCCCACTACTCTCCCCTATAGTTTACAGTGTAAGTGTGCAACCTTCCACTAATGTGTGAGTATTGTCGGTACACACTGATTACCTATGAGTGCACACGCACAC
>JACCPG010004860.1:0-14412 GCA_016069955.1 Drepana arcuata | reverse complement strand
TAAAAAACATATATAAGTTCTCAATACGACTTAATTGGCTTATTGTGCAAGATGTCCAAAACTAACAAGACATTATTTATAGCATTAATTTTGATTAAAAATTCCTGCTAGAAATACATATTTATATTTTTTCTATTGGATCCAATGGTAAAATGAAAATAAAAATACAGACGTAAAGATTGTTGTGTATATTGTTAATTAGTTAATTAACTGCATTATCTTTACGTCTGTAGTGTTTGGACATCCTGTATATTGTAGATTTTTGATAGAAATTAATTGGTTTACTGTTCGTCATGTTTCGACATTACAAGCTTTATTGCTCAACAATTTGTTCTAAACGGAAATAAGGATGTCTTCAATAAGCCTTATCTATTAAGGAATAAGGGTTGTGTGTCAGATAAAGCGGAGAATAGGCTTACAGTTTACTACCGTCCTAGGATGACCCTATTTTTTTAATGGCATTTGGATACTTTTTTTTAATCGATATGATCAAGAAGACAAAATTTTTTTTTACTTCTAAATAAAATTGCGGCCAACTAAAATTGATAATATCAAAACTAGTTATATGCCAATAATACTATTGTTTCTTACTAAATGGTTACAGCAATACATATCATAAGATTGCTTTTGAAGACTACTGAAAATTGTTTCAATGGTGAGATGATTTAGTCAACTTTGTATAAGGTATCTCAGAATACCAACGGTGTTAGATTTATTCCTGGAAAAGTTATTTAGTTGTTCTCAGTAAATATGTATTTCAAATTACCGTGGTTTTGAATATTCAAATCCCGTGGTCTGTACCAATTTGTTTTCTGAACTTCACCAAGTTCAGTTAAGTAACTACGTTACGCACACGTTTAAGAAATTCAAAAGCTTACGTTATAGATTGCGAAAAAGGGATGGCGATAGACTAGCTGACACATACACCTAAATGTACCTTTGGCGAAAAGTGAGTGTTGTCATAACTCCACATACTCCTCAACGAAATTTATGGGAAGGCTTGAAGTTAGAAAAAAGTTTTTTTTTTCTAATTTGAGGTTTGCATCATATGTCGAAATCGTCAGTATATATTTTAAAGAGGTCATCTTCGGATGTAGTTTCATGAACTTTCTATTCTGGCAATAAAATTTTAAGATATATTGATAATGTCAGTCCGACAGACGTCCAATTATTGACTATATGTCAAACGGACACAAATATGTAATGTTGTAATTTTATTGTAATAATAATAACATATAAATGTATAATATTATACATTTATATATTATATGTAACGTTTGAAAATGTACCTTATTATAAAATGTCGACAATTGCTTTTTCAATGACAGCTATAGTCAGAATCAAGCTCGTGATTGTTGTCATTTGTATTGAAAACGTATTTAGGCGACTTAAGGTACATTTTTGCATAAATGTTGATACTTTTATGGTGGTCCGGTCAACGTATGTAATTCCTATTAAATCAAGTTTATGGTCCAGTATTTTTATTGTGTAATCTTGTAGTTATTTATATAATTGTGAAGACTGCTTATTAGTGGTTCGTCAATTAAGTAAAGTGTTCCAGGCCAAGACAGTGATGCGATTTTAAGCATAAAGTTTAAAATTGACAATTCAAATAAAAAAGGGAGCTTGCTTGGGAGGTATTTATTTCCTCAACGCTAAAATCGCAACACTGTCGTGCAAGCGCAAAGTGATCGAGATACGAATATCAAGCAAGTATCATATAATGATAAAGTGAAATGAATCGTATTACGACGCAATAAGACACAATACGCATGTGTGTACTAATCTATTCCCTTTTCACGTCATGTCATCAAGGTTCATATTCCGATGACTTTGCAAAGGGGAAACGAGTCGAGTTAGTGAAATCTTGTGTATTTTTAGTGGGTATAAGGTGGGATGCGCGTGCCATGCTGTAGTTTTAGCGAAATATACATAGATAGTTTAAATTGTTGGCCAATTGTATTTGAACAAATATTTGACAAATAAGCAAATGCTTGCTCGAATGTGTTGGACAATCGTTTGCTGTTGTAGTCGTAGATAGAGTAAAAAAACTTTTATTTATGTAAAGATTGTAAATCAGTATTAATTTTTTTACACCCTATGATATTTCTTATTTTTCAGTGAACAATTACCAGTTTCTCGAGACTAAACTATTCTCTGCATGTAACAGAAACAACTTTGTTTAATACGCACGTAAAGCTTTCAGATGTCAAACGTCAATGTCACAATGTTTTTAATAATGTTTTGCGCATGAAATGTGTATTAAGTGTGCTTAAGGCAGTCGCGCTGACATCCCCGCCAGGACATCGTTAACCAAAGAAGCGCGTATGTATAGGTAGGTATATTGTACGGACTGTAGGTATTGTAGGTATACTTGAGTGTTCCAGCTAACTTAGGGTACCTAGATTAAGGATTCCATTTGTATTTAAATATTAATACTTGTATCTATGATGTGTATGTGTGCCGTATCTTCAGTAGGAGTCAAGCGTTGAACAGGGATTTGACCATGGATTTTGCCGCTGGTAGTTCCATTCTAGGATTCCGTAGTCTCGTGAACAATATTAAATAATAAATTAAGTAATAAATAACTCGATCACAGCGAAGCAACGCCTTAGTCTATATATTTTTTTGTAATTATTCATTTATGTCCCAAAACAGGGCACAGGCCGTCTCTCTCCTCCTCCTCTCTTTCTTCCCGCGATCGAGTACTCTTTCCAACCATTTGTAAAGTTCGTCCCGCCATCTTGTTTTTAGTCTTGCATGTCTTCGCCTCACGTTCTTTATGGTATATTGTCTAATAGCTCAAGTTGTGAGCACTGACATGCAAAAGACTCGCCCAGCTCAGTCCGATTTAAACATGGAACTTGGGCATGACCAATCCATGATGGATAAACGACGCGTGCGCATGTTACCGTTTATAATGTCACTTTATGTGTGAAGACTACTCTCGCCTGCAGAAGTAGAGCAAAAATTTACTTTTGTACATACATACCTATATACATGCATATCATCAAATCGAGTCTCCCACGGGATAGGCAGAGAGAGTTTCTGTTCTCTAGACTTATAGAGCTCTATCGTTTCATCCTCATTTATCAATCTCTTCATATATGGTCGTCGGTTTCGAGTACTCTTGGAAAGGTTTCCGATAATGAGCTCCTTGGGGTGGGGGAGGATTGTTACATTGTGTTGGAAGCAGTGGGATTAGTCCCATTATGCTGCCAACACACTAACTCTCCGAACACAGAGAGGCAATGCGCAAGTGATACTTCGGTATCGTGAGCGTAAATAGGCTATGGTAGCCGTTTCCCATCAGGCGGGCCGTATGCTTGTTTGCCACTCTTGTAGTATAAAAAAAATATTCTTTTGTGTAACCAGACGTTGTCACCATCCTTGAGTGTTCGATAGATTGCGTCTAATCAGTTGGAAAGTGGTCTTCCTCTGATCATAGAGTTGTGCAGTAAATTGGCGATTGATTAACGACAGTGTAAGAAGTATAAATAAGAAGTACTTGAACGTCTTAACCTTGGCATTATATTATATTGTCTTCGAGAAAGTAAGTGAAATTTTTTGTAATTAAACTTTTCGGCTCAACTTCACGATTAGGTTTTTTAACTTTATTCCTATTGGGCGTGCTCATGCATTTCATACACAGTCAGGGTAATGTCGTGCTATCATTGTATTGTAATTTTATTTTTTCTGTCAATGTTTCATGTGTCGAAACTTGTCGAAATTTTTTTCAACTTTTTTCGTCTAAATATCACAATTTACTTCTAACTCTAACAAGGTTACTGCGGAATCCGTTACAATTAAATTTATTTTGTGTTTTATTTATGTCGGTATCCTAGGTTCAGTCTTATGAGGTTTTCTAAAATTGATGATTTTACCACGATTACAAGTGTTTTTTTTTACCTAGGCCTAATATTATATGCTTTGTATGTTGGCAGCTCTGTATGTTAATGTGAATATCATTTGTATTGACTTAGAATAAGTCCTTTATACATTATATGGAAATTAGATTTAACGATCCTTGTCGTATGTACGCCTGGGAGTGTCGATGTAGCTTTAAGAGTGGAACTATAAATGTTGCCGGGTTTATCATGACTATATTAAAAAAAACTCATTTTACACATAACCGCCTTCATACGTGATTGTGCCAATTTCTTAATAACCCTTCCCAATAAATGCATTCCATTTTATTTCCCATCTTTATCATCAAAGTAATCGTAATCCAATAGACTGATTCATAATCTTTTTTTATCAGAATACTCGTAGTACAAAGTTAAATGTACGTACCCGTAGGTACCTTAACGTAAGGACGTTTGGAAGTAATGCTTTGTGAATGATTCCACTATTCAAGTGATTAAAAAAGTACTAGTAAAACAGTTTAATTTGAAACAAAATATGCTATATACATATAAATATGGTAAATGGCCAACCTGCTAAACAGTAATGATGAAACCTTTGTGCAATATAATGAATAAATTTTTGGTCCTTCGATCACTTTCTGAAATGTCCGCAAAATGTTAAAGTGAGAGTACTGTTTGTTTGGCCAACCTGTGTGTTCATTAGTGATTTAACAATTAATGATCACTAAATAGTGAAATCATCATAATGTTCTAGTAATCACAACGTCAGTAATAAAGCAATACAGTAAAGTAATCTTTTATTATAATTTTTACTTAGAATATAAGCGTACATGCCGGCACATTACACTATACGCAGCACAAATATATTGTAGCTTATGTGATCTATATTTTAAGTTTACACGAACCTAACGTTAATTAAGAAATAATTGGTTATATATTATACGTAACGGATGAGTTTTGTCATACAATTTTATTGCTTAATCACCTGTGCCTCGCCCCGCGGTTTCATCCGCGTAAATTTTGATTTTTACCACTCATATATTAAATTAAACATAAAAAGTCCTTTAATACTCATTTGTTGTGTACGAAGCAGTGTTTATTGATTTCTGGAAATTTATAATTTTGTGACTTAACAGGTTTTTGAAATGACCGATTTCTGGAATAATACATACCGTTTATGTTACCATATTAATATATATACCAAAAAGATATTTCTGGGTCAAATTTCCCCAATCCCCTTCAGTCGTTCTGGCGTGATTGAGTAACAGATATCCTCACAAACTTTCGCATTTATAATATGGTCAAGGTCGCTACTTCAGACCCAGGTGGTGTTGACAAATGAGTTTTTTTTATACAGAATTACATAATTTACCAATAGATACCTACGCTGAGCTTTATGGCGAAGAAAGGCATCGTGGAAATACAGATATGTTTGGGACATTTTAGGGGACAAAACATTTATAGTCGTGCTTGAGAGACGAGTGTTAGACTCGCCATCTGTCACGTTAGCACTTACATGCATGTGCAGTGCAAAGAGGGCGTTAAGCCTTCACTGCCTACCCCTCGGTAACCTTGTATATTTCTATAGCATCTTTTTCGTATGACAAAACTCATGTGTAACATCTATTACACACTGATTTTATGTAACTCTGTACTGTGTTATTTCAATATTTAATTAAAGCTCAATATTACAATGTAATATCATCAAGTTGTAACAGTTTGTACATTTATTTGGTTGTAAATCTGTAATTATTATTTAAAAAAAATGTGTTTTTCCCTTGCCTGTATTACAATCCCTTTAGTGTCTTTAATAAGATCGTTTCCTCCGACTGAAAGGAGGTTGACCGAAGGGCACCTGTTCTATGGGACGGATTCGTCCTGTCTGAGATGAAAACTTGAATAAGCATTTCAAATTGTCTTACCGTCACGTGTATTGTATGTACAGTTGATATTATTTATCTATGTATGTGTGCGATAATATAATGTGTTTTATTTAATAACATCACAATTGACTCTGTAAATGTAACATCAATACTATTTATTCTTTGTGTAATCATTTCCAATGTAAAAATATATTAAGAAAATTATATGTTACCTGTATTTCATTTCGTTACTCCCATGTATATCCTCACGCCTTCCCACAAGGGTCCCCGAAGGTGTAGGCAGAGGTGTATAGGTACCCATATACCCACAAACCCACTTTCCGCCAGAGGTATATTAGGTGCAAACGTGACAGATGGCGAGTCCATCGCCGTTACTCAAGCACGACTATACATACGCCTTTTGAATCTCTTCTCAGACGTATGCAGGTTTCCTCTCGATATTTTCCTTCACCGTAGAGCATGGTATGGTATGGTATCAAATATGGTACCGTATGGTATCAAATATTTCATCACCACGCCGTTCTCCACGTGGTAGTCGGAGAGAGTATAGCGCCATTTTTCTCTACTTACAGATCTCTTAGCTTCACCCATTCATTAGTCTTCTCCCCATGTTCCTCCGTTCTCCACGGGAGCGACCAACCCGAACCGTGCCTCTTTTTCGACGTTTTATAAGTGCCCACCTGGGCCTATGTGAAATAAAAAGATTTTGATTTGATTTGAGTGTCTTCTCACTCGTTCAAAGTGACTGTATTTACGAGTTTTCGAACAATGTGGCTGTAGTAGCATATAGGTAGCTACGTGAAGTATTAAAACGTTTAATGTCTAAGCCACGTTATTTTAAACGGGTCATGCCCCGACATAAAAACTCTAAAACGTTGTCATTATGTTATTAAGATAACGTTACGATCATTTTCTTGTAGACCGTCCTTTGTCGCGTAAATACCTTTTTGGTGATGGGTGGTATGGGTGGCCAATAGGGACATAAAAAACCTTTTGGGAATATATACGCTATTTACATTACCTACATTAAAAAACTTTGTCCTAAAACAACTGGATTGTCTAGTTCGAAAATCAAATTTACAAAAAGAGTTTTGAAAGACTGAATTAAAGTATTAATTATTTATTTGGAACATAAAACGTATTCGCCACAGGCTTCGTCATACAAAAAGAAAAGTTATCAGCATATGCTTTGTCATAAAACACTAACTACTATCTATACTAACTAAATATTAGATCGAACACGTACGAGGCTCAAACGTTTCCATGATGCCCGCCGCATTTCCACGTTGTATCGCTAATGAAATACGCTGAACCAGGTAGGCGTATTTATTACATTAAGTATTAATTACATTAAAGTAAACCACATCGCGAGCTCTATAATTAAGGAAAACGTTGATAAGTATATCTTCATACTTTTGAGAATAATCATTATGACGTAATAATTCGCTCGTTCTTGAGAAACGTCAATAGAATCACCATCTGTCAAGTTGAAATCCCCGAAGCGGTAGGCAGAGATATTTAGTTATTAGGTACCTACACACACACACACCCACTTTTCGCTAGAGATATATTTTAAGTGCACACGTGACAGGTGGCGAGTCCATCGCCGTTACACAAGCATGACTATAATTTTTTTTTCTCAAACGTGTCCAGCTTTTCTCTTGATGTTTTTGTCGTAAACCATTGTACTCAAGATGAGAAAAACTCATTGGTAATCGGAATTCGAACTTGCAATAATACTCGAACAGTTCGGCCATTATATGTAGCGAAAAGTGTTTTTCTACCCAATTATTTCGGGGACTTGCGGGACGGCGTAAAGATATTTAAAGTAAATTTTTCTTAAGTCTACCCATGCCAAGCCGATGTGGGTAGGTATTGTAATAAAATAGTTATACCAAAATAGTGAGGGCATTAAACGTATTCGGACGACGGAAAGCCAATTATTGACCTAAATAGGGAGCATCAATCTTGGACCCCAACTTCTTGAAACTAATCAAACTGATTTCCAATCTATCCAAAGTTGGCACAAAGAAAAACTCCAAAGTTAGTTACCTCAGTAACTTTACCGATAGTTTGCTTCAGATCGATCGACTTACCAAGTTAAGTACCTACCAAATGTGTAGTTATAACATAGGGTCGTACAAAATCATGCTATTGTAATCTTTGTTTAATATTATTATTTAATCAATCTTAATTTAAGAGTGCCGTAATAAGCCGTGGTGGCCGAGTGGGTCGAGCAGTTGCCTGCGACGCAAAGGCCGCAAGTTCGAATCCCGACTGTACCAATGAGTTTTTCTAAACTTAAGTACAGTGATTAGTCACACCACGAGCTTTACGGTGAAGGAAAACATCGAGATGAAACCTGCATACGTCTGAGAAGAAATTCAAAGGCATATGTATACTCGTGCTTGAGTAACGGCGATGGACTCGCCATCTGTCACGTTGGCACCTAATATACCTCTGGCGGAAAGTGGGTGTGTGGGTATTACCTATACACCTCTGCCTACCCCTTCGGGGGCCCTTGTGGGAAGGCGTGAGGATATATTAATTTAAGAGTGCGAAAGGTTAAGGAGAATAAAACTATAGCACGACTTTTGTGCTTTTTCTTCCTCTTTCAAGCAAAAAGTACTAAACGAAATTTGATGAACTTAGGACAGAGATAGATTATTAGCTGAATTAACATATGATATGTTTCATTCCAGAAGGAAAAATACCATTGAAACCTTATATCCTTAAGCTAATAAAGTATAATATGCTGAGAAAATTGGCGCTCTAATCTCTCTATCTGCCTTATGAGAGACTCGGCGTGATAATATTGTATCGTATGTTCGCATCGCAGCATTAGTAGCATTACACTATAATATATATATATATATATATATATATATATATATATATATATATAGAAATAAATCCTCACGCCTGCCTACAATAGTCCTCGAAGGGGTAGGTATATAGGTAGTACCCACACACCCACTTTCCGCCAGAGATATATTTTAGGTGCCAACGTGGTACATGGCGAGTCCATCGACTGATAAATATAGCATTGTATTAAATTGTCTCTCGAAGCGTGTGTTCAACAACTCCATTAGATGAACGATGGTGAAGCCAGCAGACCTCTAGACAGGCACTTCTCAAGTGCTAAGCAAACGTAGGTCACATACCGAAGACGCGCCCCACCAATTTTTTGTCGAGTGGGTCGCAGGATGCGGGGTGTGTGTGCACTCATAGGCAATCAGTGTGTACCGATAATACTCAAACATAAGTGGAAGGTTGCACACTTACACTATATACTATAGGGAAGAATAGTGGGGCGCGTCTTCGTGGATCGTACTATCTATACCAATGAGATTAGGCTTACCTCAGCTTAGGGCGTTGCTAATTCTCGAGCAAGGAAGCTGGGCTGGACTAGTTGGTCGTATTTAAATAAGGGCTGGTTTAATGCTTGTAAGAGACGTGGGATACCTACCGATTTGGTGAGTATGGTATATGGTTGTCCATCTGAAATGAACTTTACAGTGTGTGGCTTGTTGTATATTTTACTTGGTATGGTGGGTTCTGACCCTTTGAAAATGTGAGTGCAATGTAAATAATGTCCAGAGTTCGATTCCTGCTCGCTGCTAATATTGGATGTGTTTATTTTATGAGTAAACAGTCTATAAGTATATCTACACTAATATTGTAAAGAGGAAAACTTTGTTTGTTTGGTTGTAATGAATAGGCTCAAAAACTACTGGACCGATTTGAAAAATTCTTTCACTGTTGGGAAGCTACACTATTTCCGGTGAACATAGGCTATATTAAATTGGACCCGATAGGTGGCGCTGCGATCGAGTTTCAGGAATTTAGCTTTTTCACCCGGGCGAAGCTATCCCTTTCTGTGTGTCTTAAGGTGGATTCGAGAATGGTTTAGATTTACAATTGGACCCGATAGATGGCGCTGCGATCGTGTTACGGGCAATTTAACTTTTTCACCCGAGCGAAGCTGGTCATTAATATATTTATCACTGAATCATAGACTGAACGTCTATAAGAGCAGGCTATGATGACGAGAATATATTATAAAACGTAAACTAACATGAGCCAGATAAGTCATCTAACTACAACCAAACAACGCCGTAGTTCCTGAGGTTTACAAGTTCTAAAAGGCCATGGTTACCGCTTACTATCAGACGAGCCATAGATTGTTTGCCTTTGCTATATAAATAAATATGTTTATGTATGATAATGCCGTTGGACTCGCCATCTATCACGTTGGCACTTAATATATCCCCGGTGAAAAGAGAGTGTTTTATTACACATCCCTGCCTACCCCTTCAGAGAGCCTTAAAGTTAAGGTCCTTAGGTATAACAATAAATAGATCATTCTGCTCAGGAGTAAGTAACTATCTTTATTTCTCAAAAAAAAACACCAATTAATACATAGGTAATTATTTTAAACATTAATTTATATGGGCCAGACACAACGTACGTACATAGTAGAAATTCTCGTTCGCATCAACATTTTATTATTGTCGCCATACAAATTCATTGTGTTACTACATATTAATTATAAGCATAGAGATAAGAGTTCTCTAAGCTAAAAAAAATAATATTTCCCATAATTTTATATATATGAATATAAGTATTTGTGATTTAAATAACATAGCATGTTCGAAACGAGATTTGAATTTCGGACAGATTCATTCAATGTTGCTACACCTGAAATGTTGCTCGAACGCGGGGAGATTTTTCAATATATATTTATAACAGATTTTATATAATAATAAATATATAATAAATATTATATTGATATAAGGAGTACTTTGTGTGTTGCTGCGAATTTTCGCAAAGATATGTTATGCAGGGTCTACACTATATTCCCAATAATTAAACACCTATTTTAAATAGCAATACGCTTCCAATAGACACTACTCAATGGTAATATCCACTAACTACCTAACTATCCATGACTTTAAAAGACAATAAAATAATTTGTAAAACTCTACAGAATATCGTTAGAAAATTATTATATATAAATAAAATATGTATATACTGATAATCTTGCTAAATTGTTATATGTAGGATATGTTGCGGTCGTACGACCGGCGTTTACATAAAAAATAGAAGATTAATCATTTTATTGACTTGCTTAAAGCCACATTACAATGTGTAATATAATATTTTAAAGCCAAATTTTATAGTCTGTGAGGTTATGTCGACTTGAGTCGTTACTTATTAGTCGATAGTTGATAAGATTTAATAAAGTACACAAATAGGTAACAACTTCCTTAGAATTACAGCCTTCGACGCAGTGCGATCCAAATATAAAAAAAAACAGTTAGCGTTTGTTGCAAATTTACAAATAGTGTTGAAAAAGTGAACTGTCAAAATACGTCACTCAAAACTGTTTGATATTTGATTTTAGGTTATGCCTTATTTACTCGAAGCGTTAGGATAAGAAGTCGTGATAAGGTGACTTAAATGGGTTATTTGTCGAATATAACATTACAATTATACCAGTTGTGTAGCTAAATTATTGTCATATTCAATACTTAATCAATAATACCTGAGAGATTATATTGTCGTAAGTTCCAACCAAAAGGTTGCCATCTTTATACCTAATAATATCGAAAAGCCGCGCTAGTGTACAACTTTTCTATCATAAAGATGAAACATTAAAATGTAGTTAAAGCATTTATTTGTCGGCATTCGTCGGCTTTTCGGCGTCGTGTGTCGTGTCGTGTTCACAAACAAAATTACCGACCCACGTAGCCGTCCTGAAGGCTTTTGAAATAAGTAGGTATATATTATACAATATAGGAGTATATATATGTATATTACGCTCTTAGCAACTAATCACAACAGCAATTAAATTAAAAAGGGAGTTACAAGACAATACTGCATTTAAAATAATACTATTGGAACTATAACTTATACAGACGCAATGAAGAGGCAATAACGATATTAGTATATAAATAGGTACAACTTTTATTACCGTTAATGTTAATGGGTATTTAATACACTTAATAAAAGTTGAGTGAATCGAAGCGAAATACATTGATTTCTTTTATTACATTATTAAAACTCCTAATATCAAAAAGTAAGTGATTAATATACTCACGCATAAACTACTAAACATCAAATACATAGTTAATATTGATTTATTGTCAGAGTTAATAAGATTATTGTCTTAAAGTTCACTATCATATTGGAAATTGACGGCAATGTGTTAATTGCTCAAATTGTATACGTTTATTGTCTTCATCGGAAGTACCGTATTATAATTTTATATATATATATTTCAAGTCCATCCATGCTAAGGGACTTATTACGAGAAAAACCTTACACCTATCGAAAAATACGATGCGATTATTAAAAAATGGGGCTTATTAAGTTTTCATAGAATGTGTTGGATAAAGTTCAGTTATTTATATCGTTTTATAAATATAAAAAAATATTTCAAGTAGATAAATAGGATAGATAGATCAGCGGGTAAGCTCGCTCTCGGCGTGACGTTGACCACAAAGCGAAAGAGACAAAGATATGCATGCGATATGACAGTTTGATTATCGATTTTTGAATTAAAGCCCGCGAAGTTTTTGTACATTAAGGGTGGTGTTCCCTTGAGAATCTTCTAGGGGATGTCAGAAGCTTAATTCTCTGGGTCCGGTTGAGTTGGGTAGTTCAGAACGCATAGGGGATGTACTCGGGGGCGGGGTAGTCGAAGTAGGGGTGGTAGAAGGTGCGGCGAGCGGGGGGTAGCATGACATCCGAGTAGCGAGAGAACTGGGAGATCTGACGGCTGCCTGACGGAGGTTTCCTGGAAAATAGGATTTGTTTAAAAAATATATTTGCAGCAGCATTAAAAGCAGTATCAAAGAGTGCGAAAGAGATTCATGGACTCTTATTAAAATTTGTCACTTTCCCGAGCGTAATTTTATAACAGCCGTCGTGGCTGAGTGGTTTGGGTCGCCTGCAACAACACAAATATTGCAAGTTCGAATCCCACCTGCACCAATGAGTTTTTCTGAACTTAGAACAGTGATTAGTCAAACCACGAGCTATATGGTGAAGGTAACATCGTGGTGAAACCTGCATACGTTTGAAAATAAATTCAAAGGCGTATGTAAATCGTGCTTGAGTAACGGCGACGGACTCGCCATCTGTCACGTTGGCACCTAATATACCACTGGCGGAAAGTGGGTGTGTGGGTTAATACCCACACACCCACTTTCCGCCAGAGGTAGGGTAGGGTAGGGTAGGTAGGGTCCCCGAAGGGGTAGGCAGAGGTGTATAGGATTACCTATACACCTCTGCCTACCCCTTCGGGGACCCTTGTGGGAAGGCGTGAGGATATAATAATAAAAAAAAACAAATATATATATATATTTATTTCCTTACTAATATTATAAATGTGAATGTAAGTTTGTTTGTTACGCTTTCACGTCAAAACTACTTAACCAATAATCATGAAACTTTGTACACATATTCTTGGAGGTATTAGAAGTAACATAGGATACTTTCAATAGATTTTTTTTACCAAAGATAAAAAAGTCACGCCGACGAAGTCGCGGGTACAGCTAGTAAATACATAAATCAATCAATAAATCTATAAATAACTAATCCGAAGGATTTAAAAAAAGTGTGTGTATACTTACTTGTGCTGCCTGGAAGTAGGCTCGTCAGCCGGGTACTCGGCCTGGGCTGGCTGTAGGCCCCTGGTCTCCTGCTCTCCGTAGTTAGCGTACATATAATCATCGTTGCTGTAATACAAACCATGCCATGCCATAATTCATCAATCATAAACGACTGGTGTCATAAATAGCCTACAAAGTCAATGCTTTACACCTCATACAAAAGTTTACTAATAAAATATCCTCACGTCTTTCCACAAGAGTCCCGAAAGGGCAGGCAGAGGTGTATAGGGAGTTACTTTCACACACACACAGTACACTTTCCGCCAAAGATATATTTTAGGTGCCAACGTGACAGAAGGCGAGTCCGTCGCCGTTACTCAAACACGACTATACATACGCCATTGAATTGCTTCTCAGACGTATGCAGGTTGTTTTCCTTCACCGTAAAGCTCGTGGTGTGACTAATCACTGTACTTAAGTTCAGAAAAACTCATTGGTACAGTCGGGATTCGAACTTGCGATCTTTGTGTCGCAGGCAACTGCTCGAACCACTCGTCCCCCCCGGCAAAAGTTTAGTATTAAGTTAATTTCTTAGGGGCATCCATCAAGTTTGGTAGTTTTGGTAATTTCGACTTTCCATCTACCCTTGGCGAGAAAGCTGCGCCTGCTCCACCCTTAATCTCATATAAGATTTTTGAAACGCCATATTTTTTCAAGTAATATACTACATTATGTATTATGTTAATATTATGTACTTGATACATGAAAGGCATGTTACGTTGGTTTGGACACATAGAAAGGATGAGTGAAGAAAGATTGACGAAACAGATATACAAAGCAAAAGTGTGTGCAAGAAGAGGCAGAGGAAGGCCACGTTCCAACTACCTAGGTCAAATCGATCGGACGCTCAAGGACGGGAACGAAAAGAGTACTCGAAACCGACGATCATGTATGAAGAGACTGATGAATGTGGACGAAGCAAAAGAGGTATGAAGTCTAGAGAGAACTGGCGCTCTATACTCCCTGCCTACCCCGTTAGGGACT